>JASVEL010009391.1:0-47126 GCA_032618575.1 Nicotiana noctiflora
ATTGTCTAACAGCTATCTGGATGAGGTCATAGGGGCTTTGCGAAGGATGAGTAGGGGCCGAGCGACCGGGCCTGACGAGATCCCGGTGGAGTTTTGGAAATGCATGGGTAGGTCAGGAGTAGAGTGGCTCTCTAGGTTGTTCAATGCGATCTACAAGACTAAAAGGATGCCGGAGGAGTGGAGGTGGAGTACGGTGGTGCCCTTGTACAAAAACAAAGGGGATATCCAGTGTTGCAACAACTATAGGGGTATCAAATTAATAAGTCACACCATGAAGGTCTGGGAGCGGGTGGTTGAGGCGAGGGTGAGGGAGATGACGTCTATATCCGTAAACTAGTTCGGTTTCGTGCCGGGCCGCTCCACTACAGAAGCTATTCACCTTGTCAGGAGATTGGTGGAACAGTTTAGGGATAAGAAGAAGGACCTACACATGGTGTTTATCGACTTGGAGAAGGCGTACGACAAGGTCCCAAGGGAGGTGCTATGGAGGTGCCTGGAGGCGAAGAGCGTGCCGGAAGCCTACATCAGAGTAATCAAGGACATGTACGATGGAGCTAAGACTAGGGTTAGGACGGTAGGCGGTGACTCAGACCATTTCCCGGTGGTTATGGGGCTCCATCAAGGATCGGCGCTTAGCCCTCTCTTGTTTGCCTTGGTGATGGATGCTATAACCCGACATATTCAGGGGGATGTGCCTTGGTGCATGCTATTTGCCGATGACATAGTATTGATAGACGAGACGAGGGTCGGTGTGAATGAGAGGCTAGAAGTATGGAGACAGACTCTCGAGTCTAAGGGTTTCAAAATAAGCAGGTCTAAGATAGAATACCTGGAGTGCAAGTGTAGCGCCGAGCCAAGCGAAGTAGGCAGAGACGTGATGATTGGATCTCAGGTTATCGCCAAGAGGGACAATTTTAGATATCTTGGGCCGGTGATTCAGAGGGACGGAGAGATAGACGGGGACCTCACTCACCGTATAGGGGCGGTGTGGTCGAAGTGGAGGCTTGCATCAGCAGTCTTGTGTGATAAGAAAGTGCCACAGAAACTCAAGGGGAAATTTTATACCGAGCAGTGGTTAGGCTAGCCATGCTTTGTGGAATCGAGTATTGGCCGGTTAAGAACACACACATTAAGAAAATAAAAGTAGCAAAGATGAGGATGTTAAGGTGGATGTGCGGAAATACAAGGATGAATAAGATTAAGAACGAAGTTATTCGACAGAAGGTGGGCGTGGCCCCCGTAGATGACAAGATGAGGGAATCAAGACTCAGATGGTTTGGACATATTCAGAAGAGAAGCTCGATGCCCCGGTGAGAAGTTGTGAGCGACTGGCGGTGGTCGGCGTGAGGAGAGGCAGAGGGAGGCCTAAGAGGTATTGGGGAGAGGTGATTAGGCATGACATGGCTAGGATGCATATTTCCGAGGACACGGCCCTTGATAGAAAAGTCTGGAGGTCTAGTATCAGGGTTGTAGGATAGGGGCCCCTAGAATTTTTTTGTACTCCTTTCCCGGGGTGGGGTGAGGCTTGTCAGGGCGACTCATAGATGATTCGTGCATTGGATTGTGTCCCCCTTATGGTAGTTATTTATGGTAGTTACTGTTTGATATTATTGCATGTCATTTTATGTATAATTCTTATGTTTAGATAACTATTTATGCGATTTCTACCGGAATTACTAATGCTCTTTTGTTTTTGTTTTTGTTGTTGCTTTCCCTTTCCTTCTCTAAGCCGAGGGTCGATTGGAAACAGCCTCTCTACCCTTTGGGTAGGGGTAAGGCTTGTCTACATATTACCCTCCCCAGACCCCACCTTGTGGGACTATACTGGGTAGTTGTTGTTGTTGTTGTTGTTGTTGTCTAACAGCTATCTGTCAGAGTCCTAAAATAATGGAACTTTTACGATTTTAAAATTTAAACCCCAAAATGAATACCAGCAAAAAGATATGATTGAACTGAATTCTCAGAAAAAGTCATTATCCCATTCTTGTTCCAGATTCACAGAAGGAACTATTTTGTTAACAAAAGTATAACAGTGGAAGCAGCAAAATTGATCAAACATGCCATAACCAATGCAACCCAAAAGTAGATATTTCTAGTCGAAAGATAGACAAAAAAACAGAAAATTATATTGCTAGTAACCTATTTCATCATAGAAGTCACTTTTGTCATATCCACGCGGATTAAATACGTCTTTATCGAAGCAAGATCCTATCTGGTCAATATCTTGATAAGTCACTGCATGCAGCAAGAAGTCTGGATTCCGGTACTCCTTTCTGTTGCGCACTTCTGCATTAAAGCTTCTGCCAGTAGTCTTCTTTAAAGCAAGAAATTTAATGATCTTTTCCTGCAGAATGAATTGACAAGAAAAAGAGTGTAACAAATTAAAAAGAAATTAGACAAATCAAATCATCTATGCAACAAGGGTACACCAAAAGGCCCTCTTATATATAAAAATAAATGGTAAGTTCACAGAAAAATGGAAGCCAAAAGTAGTTTCCTTTAGTGTATTCCAAATCTATGTTGCTCGGACTCTCCGAAAATGTGGCAGGATACGTGTCGGATCCTCCAAAAGTAGTGTATTTTTTAAGGATCCGACACGGGTGCAGCTACATTTTGGAGAGTCCGCGCAACATAGTTCCAAATGGGCAAGCAGTTTCTGGTTAGCTAGTATGATAAAGGTTCACTCTTTACTGGCACGTGGACTGTTTAGAGTCTAAATCTTTTACCAACTCTGAAACTTGCCCGTGCAAAAAGCATGATACTTTAAACTGAGCTTATTGTAGTCCACTTAAGATTTGTCAAGAAGTAGAAAATAAAGAATACATGATAGGATAGAGTATTTATACATTGCACGTGTGTGTGTGTCAGAGAGAAAGAGAGAATGAGATATTGTGTCTGTGTGAGAGATTTACAAGCACAGACTTCATGGTCGGGACAACTGAAAAACATTCATTTTAAGTTTTTGCTTCATCTCCCTCAGTTCATTTCAGCCAGTCCCTCATGTAACCAACCATTCCTTTACCAATCACTGTAGAATTGAGAAACATATTTCTCAAAGTCCCAACTCAGACAGTGCATAATCTATAGCAGAAAGGTGCTGCATAAGATACAAATTCATTTTAGAAGATATAATGCAAGAGACATATAAGTTGCCAGTATCATCTAAATGTACACTACAGAAGCAAGTGCGAAGATGCAGAGCTTCAACTTTAAAGTTCTATTTCAAATTCAGTGCTACCTTAAGATAGTTATATAAATTAAGATAAGCACATTTCCCATATGATTAAAATTTGGAAAATACTACTACCGCCACTTACTTGCAATTCATCTGAGCACTTTTCCTTTGGTGGAGGACGAAGAAATTTCTCCAACAAATCTACATCCTTTTGTTCTTCTGCAGGAACCATATCAGATTCTTCAGCCGCTCCATGTCCTTCATTAACAGCAAAGTCCATAGCATCATCGATCTGATCAGATGGTTCAACTGACTGAGGAGGGGTTTGAGTGCTCGGTGTCCTAACCTGAAGAGCTGGTGAAGCTTTTTCTATAGATTCAACTGAAAAAGGAAGTGGTGAGATTTTTAAGCTTGAACTCCCAAATTAATAAGGTGCACAAAACAACAGAGTTCTCTTTTTAGTTTTGAATTTGAATAATTGGAGTAACATTAGTCAATCTTACTTCACAAATACGGAAGACGTCTTTTTTACATATCAAATATATGGATCAAAAAACTGTAATGGCAACTTCTTACCAAATGACGTTCTGCTACCCAACTAAAAATGATTTCTTTTACCCAAAAGTTGCTTCCATGCATATTTATGAAGAAGCTTATAAAAGAAACTCCCTGTCCCAATTTGTTCCAAATAATCAACTAGACATGGAATTTAAGAGAAAATGATACTTTTGACACATAAATTAGACTGACTTGCTCTCTTGTATCAATCAAGTGAGGTCTACAACAAGTCATGTCAATTCACATAAGAGTGTGCAAATAAGGGCAAAATGAAAATATGTAATCTAAATAGTTCTGAAAATAGAGAGGCCTACTTAGAAAATAGAGACAAACAAACTGCAATAGAGGGAGTGAGATAATAATTGGTTGAATTACAATAGTTGATTATACATTGAGAACACTTGCTTCAATTTGATCCATATATGAACGAAGTAAACCACACTAGGCATATAACTTGTAGGATCACTTCAAATAAGCAAGGGCCATAACCAAAAAAAAAAAAAGTAGAGAGAGGCGCAGAGCTGAATATAGAAAAACACAAAGCATACATACATACCACTAACAGTTTGAAGTTCCTCTCCATACAAGACTCTCCCACTGGCCATTATTTCTCCTTCCTACATTCATAACTTCATTACATGAATAATAAATCTCTAATAGTATCCTATTAAACCTGAGTCTTCTAGCATGATTTAAATCAAATTTTAAGTGAGAGCATAAAATAAGAGTAGCTACCTCAGGTTCGGGAGACATATTAACTTCATCATGACCATAGTCAACAATTGTAAGCCTTCCTCGTCTACTCAAATTCACATTCAAATCCATCGGCTGAGGATTATTTGGAGAAGCGACTGACATAAACGGCGTCGTAGTGGTAGACCCAATTATCCCTAAGCTCGAAACCGTCAAAGTTTCAACATATTGCTGTTGCTGTTGATGTTGTTGAATCAGCGGTGATGGAGTCGAACTCCGACCCGAATCCGAACCAACAATTCTGTTATTGTTGTCATCTTGGAGGAGCTCGGAGTCCATATTTTCGGAGTCAGGTTTGTATTCTTCTCGCCTTGCTTCTTCTTCTTCTTCTCGGCGTTCTTCCATATCATCCATTTCGTCATCTTCGTCATCGCCGTAGATCGATAGCAGAGCGATACCCTCTGATTCTTTCTTCTGGGACATACTTTAGGGCTTTTGGTGAACGAATTGGGGATTTTCGAAGTATTCAAATTTCAGGGGTTTTTGGAAGATTGAAAATAATGAAGATTTGGGGGGTTCTGTGGGGAGCTATTGGGTTGAGGAAAGGTCCGGTTCGGGTCGGAAAGAGTTACGGAGTGAAAATTAATTTTTCCTTCTCGAGATTGCCTCAAAAACACCAAGGGCGAATGACACAAATAGTAGGAAACTTCTGCATTTTGACCTCAGTAATAAGAGTTTCGGGAAAAAAGCCTTGTGTCAAAAGTTTTAAGTTTTTAAGTCATAGTCGTTAAAGTTCCGGTGATCATTAGTCATCCCATCCAATACTAATCTTGAAAAAACTAAGTGGTCGCCCTAAATATTATTCGATCTAAAAATTTGGAATCAAATCCTACATAACTAAGTCTTAAGTACAACTATTCAGTATGCCTGTGAAATACAAGTTCAAAAAATAAGATTATAATCTTTATTTTAAACTAATTAAGTAAGAAATACTAAAAGCAATAAAATTATCAGCTAACAAGACTAATGGTTGGAGACAAGATTATGAAGTTCTAGAGTTATGATTTTTCCAATTGTCGGAATCCTTCCCGCTACGCCTTCTATAATTTCACCTAAGTATTATCTACCGATCGTGAGTACTTTGGATGCATAATTCTCTTCCGAGCAACTACCACACTTTACTAGAGGTATTCTTCCAAACTACGCTAGATGGCACCAGTTTACGCTCACTAAGATCGCACTAAAATTTTGTTATTCTTAATCCCACATTTAAACTCTCTGTAGGATTCCTCATATACGTTAGAAGTGATGTTATTCAACAACTATCTACATATGTACCATTTTCCAAGCAATACATACTAAATATGCACAGTCAATTGAGGGCCCTTCAATCAACTAGGATAATTACATAGTTGAACAAGAAAGAAAATCCAACAGCATTATATTAAATGCAACAGAAAAATTATCCTTCAAAAATATTCTTTCAAACCATGGATGAGAAAGTTTAGCTACTCATAATCATACTAACAATCATGATAATAATTGAAAGAACTAAAGAATGGAAGAGAAAACTCATGTGATTCATTGCTTCCAAGTGTTGTAGCCTTCTTGCCTCTCCAATAATGTCCTCCTGTTACACGTGTTTAGGGAATATTTATAGGCTAGGGTTCGAGGTCCTTGAGTCCATATCCGGGTCGGAGTCTTTCAGTTCGCGCACTTTTGATCACCGGGCTATAGACCTTGCGAGGCCAGGCTTATAGGGCAATCAGCCTAGCTACAGAGCTGGCTACGCCTGGCCTGTAGCGCGATCAAGCTGGCTATAGAGCTGGTTATGCTTGGCATGTACCTAGGCTTGGGTACTTCTTTCTTTTGTGCTCTTTTCTCATATTTTTGTCCTCGTTTTGTGCAACTTTTACTCGTCCTTATCTTCCGATGCTCCTACATGTAAAATAACATAATTTAGCTCAAACGTCGCACAATTAACCACTAAGCTAACAACATAAAAGGCGAGTAATGTACTAAAAATATAGCATTTTGGCCAAACATCACTACCCAACACTTAAATGTTGCTCGTCCTCGAGTCAACCACCAATTCACACTAACCTTGAGCACTTTATTTCATTTTGGCATATCTCAAACACACCATACCTATGACTATGGTTGATAGCAATAATTAAACTTTATCATATGCCTTCAACACATTTCCCTTTACTTTATGTCATACCTCAATAATTTATTCATCACCAAGACAACATGCTCAAAAAAATTCTAGTCTCACAAGCCAACTCAATATCACAATACATTCATGGCTTGAACACTAAACATAACAGAGAAATCTAATAATATCGCTATTCCTCGCGAAATCATGTGCTCTCACAACAAGAATAAAAGAGTAAGTTGAATCCACACATTCGAATCAAATGCTCAAATATATTTTAAGGACTCACATATATTAAAGAAATTCCTTTTCACGATCCAAAATCCACTAAGGGTCGTGATGGCGTCGGACACCTCTGTCAGGCAAGCGAACCAAAATACTTAATTAAATTCTTATCTCAGTAATTTTGAAAACTGATATTTTCCTTTAATCCAGATAGTAAAAGATGATCTTTACGAAAATAAGTAAAAGAATATTTACCGCATATCCATCCCAGAACCCGGTGTCACAAGTGCATAAGCAATTACTAATAAATAATGTAATACAACAACCGTCTGGCATACAAATTGGACAGAGGATAAATATAAAAATCTGGAGGAGATTATGCTGGCTGCGAGTCATCGCGAGAAGTAAAGCTCACCTAAGTCTGTGCATTAACGGTGCTGATATGCCACTAAGCCACTAGCCACATATGAACCTGTGCAAAAAAATGCATAGCAAGTGTAATATGAGAACGAAATAACGTATACCCTATGAGTATCCCATCTAATCTCGAATAAGTAGAGACGAGAGGTAGACTTCGACACTTACTAGTGGTCCAATAATAATATTATTAATGTGATAAATCATGGATTTATTAACAACAGTAAATTTAGATAAGTCGCGAAACAGGTAAACGTTCCTTTTTAGTAAAAGTCTGCGGATTCGTAATCCATTTATTTAATAATTTTCTCAAGTCAGGGAGAGCGGATATCAATATCAATAAATCTCAAGGCAAGCAATACAAGCATGCGCAAGTCATGCTGAGGTCGTATGGCCCGATCCAACATAAATGTAAAATATGCACCCCCGAGGGTCGAACGACGCGAACCATGGATGCATCTATTACCCCGTTCGCGAACCATACATGTGACGCATCAAATTAAAATAGGCAATCATCCTACTCACGAACCTTACATGCGACGCCGGTACACATAGAAATATATGCTCAAACAATAAATTAAAAATTTATGGAGGAACATTTATCCAAATAAAAGCCAATTCTCTTTTATTAATTTAAGAAAATAAAGTTTAATCCTCTTAGAAATTCATTTACCAATTCGATAGAATTTAAGAAATTCAATGTCACACCCCAATTCGAGGGACATGACCGGCACCCGACCGGGTAGCCCCAGTCAAGCGGACTTGGGTACCTTTCCTAACCCGCGCGTTACCCCTTTGTTGTTTGTTACATATAATATAAGCCAAGATCTACCAATTATAACTGAATTCACATTGTTCAAACATAACCACACTATTAACATTACTAACAAGTTACAATTTACAACGCTCGACATATACATATACATACATAGGACATAGTCCCACAATTTACTGTCTATGAAGCCTCTAGGATACAAGGGATGATACAATACTTGCCGATAACAAGGCACCGTCTATACCTTACAAAATCAAAATAAAGTCTAAAACAAAAGTGGCGTGATCCACGCAGGGCCCCGAGAAAGAAAGGGGCTCACCAAAACGGGCAGTGAAAGACAAAGGATGCTGCTGCCGATGAGCTGAAGTACCTGCTACATATCCACCTACAATCATAACACGAATGTAGCGTCCCTGGCAAAAGGGACGTCAGTACACTAGAATTGTACTGGTATGCATGGACAAGCTTTGTCCCAAGTAAACTCAAGCCATTAAAAAGTACATCACGATGATAAGACAACAAATGATTACACCAACAAATAATAAAGCCAGCCAACCATGTTCCCACATCTACTTCGTTTCAAGTAGTTCTCATCTTAAGCACAATTAAATATCAACAAAGAAGGCAACAACCAAAAAAACACGGAAAAACACAATCAAGTCAAACAAAGGAGCAATAGTGGTCCCACGGGTTGCAAACTCTCCTGTTGTCTCCTTTCACAATCTCACATAAATGATTTTATATCAATTTCAATGGCGATTTTGATTGCTTTCCATCCTTATTACCTCGGCCACCCTTATCGCCCCATCCCACACCTTATTACTTCGTGTTACGGGCGTGCAACCCGATCCCACCGTACAGTTTCAATCACAACAATCACAAACAACAAACAAGGCACTATACAAGATCACAACAAGTGCAAATAAGCAATTTACAAATTGGTTCATACTTTCAAATACTTATCAAACCTGTATCACAAACATGTTACAATGTTTCCATATTTGATAGTACTCATACCATTATGTTCAACAATTTACCACAATTCAAGTGTTTTATTTAATTCCACAATAAACCATGTATGCCATCACAACAATTGTTCTCAGTTAGTTCTTTACCAATTTCAATTCCCTTTTTATCTTTCGGTTCATATTCCATACCACACCACACATAGTTCAACATCAATTGAATACCCAACAACAAAATCAAAGAATTACACACAATCTCTCAATTTAACACATACCAAACGAATTGCACACATAAGGGCGATTTTACAAGAATCAATGTTAGCCATACATACTTGGAGTCGAATTTACTTCATTCAATCTCTTACTTAAGCGCACCCAAGTTATCCTAAGTTGCCAACTTCTGTTTTTGCAAACTCTTACTTCTACCCACTTCTTTATACTAAAATTCAAGTCCAATAACATGGATGACTATCACATTCTATTTCCAAAAGCTATTGTATGCAAATTCTTTCCTTACCTTTGAAAACTGAAAAATTAGAGGAAAATGACTAGGGTTTTTACCTATTAGAAATTTGGGGAAGATGAATTTTTGCCCTAGGGTCTTCCGGACCAAACGATTGGAACAATCTTTGAAGATAGGTAGACTTCTCTCTCTAAAATCCATCTTTCCTCTCTCTAATTTTGTTAAGAAAGTATGAGAAAAATGAAGGTTGGAGGTGTTTTATTAAAGAGGGGGTCGAGTCAAAATTTTATAAAAATCAGGGCCGAGTCAATTCTGCGATCGTATATGCGATCGCAGAATCAACATGCGGTCCGCATAATGGACCACAGAATTGCCTCAAAATCTGCACATGTTCTGTTACGATATGCGACCAGAATGCGGTTCGCATTCGTGTTCTGCGGTGGATCTGCGGTCCGCATTTCTATTATGCGATCGCATATTGGTCCGTATTTTCAACATAATTTTTGGAAAACATTCTGTTAAACTCTGTGGTAGGAATGCGGTCCGCATAGCAGATCTGCGATCGCATTCCTGGCCGCAGAATCGACATTTTCTGAAAAATTTATTCTTTCAATTTTTGAAACTTAAATCACTACCAAGGGTCTTCTACGCATTCCTAACACCTTATTCTGACCATGACACCACAACTACAAGATTTTTAAGCACAAACATTTACGGGGCCTTACATTCAACTATCAATAAGATCACAGATATTCCAAGTATAGCATATTTTTGGGTCCTAGACTACCCAGACTTACACATATTAGTAGCTACGTACAGACTATCGCCACCTCATACGTATGTAGCCCCCACAAATAGGAGGACATAATCAATCATTTCATCTATGGGGACATTTCCCTCTTATAAAGTTACAAAAGAGACTCACCTTGCTCTGAAGATCCATAACCGGCATTTTATGCCCTTTCGAAGACTCGAATCGATGCTAAACGCTTCAAATCTAGCCAATAATTATGAAAATTTGTTAATATATGTTCAATTACTCATTATAATACAATTCATAACAATTCCTAACCCCGATCGAAAAGTCGATAAAAATCACTTTTGACCCACGTGCCCGAATTTTAAAAATTATTGAAAATAAATATTAGTCATAATTAATTCGTTCTATATCCGAAAATTCATCCAATTTTGTCCATGAATCGACCCTCAAATCAAAGATTTGCCATTTTTCAAATTTTATGGTAAAAATCCTAATTTCTATACTCCAAACACAGAAAAAAATAGAAACCAACAGAAATAATCATGGAGAAACATAAAAATAAAGGTCATATATTTACCCCTTTGTTGAGACGAGAACAACACTATGAAAAATACCTCAAACGGAGTTCTAGAACTCAAGATATGCCCAAATACTAATATTCTCAGTTTAAAACATTCTCGAGGCGATATTTCTTCATCGCCTTCGCGGGAGACCTTCGCGTTCATGAATGGAAATTTTCGCATTGACCGGTCAACCCAAAAATCCTTCTTCGTGTTTTCCGAACCTCTCTCGCATTCGTGAAGAATAAATCTTCACACCAGGAACTAATAATTTTTTCCGATACGGAAATGAGCATAAATCCTTCATACGATGTCTAAATTCGACGATTTTTTTTTGTTATGGTCCGTAATTATGATACGGATCTAATGGTACAATGAAAACTTAATTTGGAGCTCATCTGCTTAATATGGTGCCCTTATGTCCAAAAGAAACGATATTGAAACATCAAATAAGAGTACGATACTATCTGAAACACACCCGAGGCCCCGGGACCCGAACAAATCATACCTACCAGTCCTAAAACACATCACGAACTTGCTCAAGGCCTCAAATCATATCAAACAACTATAAAACCACGAATCAACCTCCAATGAACTTTAGAATTTTAAACTTTTACTTTCGATGTTTAAACCTATCAAATCACGTTCGATTGATATCAACTTTTGCACACAAGTCATATTCGGCATTACGGACCTACTCCAACCATCGGAATCGGATTCCGACCCCGCTATCAGAAAGTCCACTTCTGGTCAAACTTCTCAAACTCCTTCAATTTTCTATCTTTAGCCAAATGACTCCAAAATGACTCACGGACCTCCGAATTCACTTCCAATCGCGTTCCCAACACCACAATCACCATACGGAGCTACTCGCAGACTCGGATTCTCAAAGGGACATCGATAACACTAAATTGCACTTTACCCCAATCTTATAAAATTTCTTCCAAAGTGCTAACTTCCACAATAGGCGCCAAAACGGTCCCGGGTTATCCAAAACCTAATCCTAGCATACGCGCAAGTCCGAATTCATCATACGAACATGGCGGAACCTTCAAATCATGATTCCGAGGCCGTTTACTCCAAATTTCTATCTTAGCTAATTCTTTCAACTTAATGCTTCTGAAATGAGAATTTCCTTTCCAAATCAACTCTAAACTTCTGGAAGTTCAATTCCGACCATGCGTATAAGTCACAATATCTTAAATGAAGCTGCTCATGGCCTCAAACTGCTGAATGACGCGCTAGAGCTCAAAACGACCTCGGGTAGTTACATTCCTCACTCTCACAAAAAGTCACATGCATGCACAAAGTATCATAGGCTTTCCTATTATGCAAACGTCTAATAATGTAGGTCTGCTCGATCTAAAATTAATAATGACTTTTTCATGGTTGTAATTTGAGCTAAGGAATGGGTAGGATAAATTTAGGACTAGCAAACCCTTCTAAGCACTTTAATACATCACAAAGTTAATTTTAACCATAATTTTCTTTAACACAACTTCAATTTCACAAACAATATCACTCCCATAATATTTTTTCTTTTTTTAGCATTATTTTGATTCATACCCACTAGTAAGGACAAAATATGCTTATTTTTCGTTGCTACATATTATATTATCTTTTCTCTGCCATTTCTGCTAGTGGTGTATTCCTTACAATACCAGTGCATATTTCTTTCTTTTATTGGTTCCACTCAAAAGTCAACCAAGTTCCCTCCTTACTTCTTCTAGCTCTTATTTTACAATTAAAGTGCTTTAAGCGGTATAAGGATCAAAATAATGATAATTCAGAATAAAGGGGAATAGGCTAATAATGTGGTTGCCAAATAAGAGTTTATAGGCTCAAAAGGGTTTGATTAGGGATAATTTTATTTCTGGAATGCATTAAGCTCAAAAAGATGTAAAATAAAATTTAAAAAAGCCTAAAATTATTTTTCAAACCAAGCAAAGCCTAGGATATCGCTTCAACTTACATGTTGGGCGAGTTCTAAACTCTAATATAATGACACGGACTACATAATTTCTCACCACACATGGCACATGACTTACTAAGGACGGTTCCATCCTGATTCTCAAACAATTGCAAGTACTCACGGAGCACAAACTATTAAACCTTAAGCACAAAGTGACACAAGTCAAGAAAAGAGACATAGGCATTAATAAGCATGTTATCTACTCAGCAAGGCATCATAAGCGTTTTGAACCCATATGAAATGTACTACACAACATATAGCCTAAATATGCTACTGCCAAACAAGTCAAAAGGGCGCCTAAAATCCCATCCTCCTTCTTTTATTTGCTAAATCCTAATCTACTCTAGAATAAAAATAAAAACTATGATCCCGTTCGAATTATATCCCATGAAAAAGAACTGAGGCACAAGGAAAATTCGGGAGATTAGTATTGTGATTTTTATGTTTCTCAATTTTTTTTGTTAGACTTTTAACCTTCAAGAAAACTGTATAGGAGATCCATCGTCGAGAAAAGTCCGATTTTTTCTATTTTTCTAAAGAAGCATTATTCAATTAAACTAACACAGTTAAAATAGCATAGAAAGTCACATAGACAATCTTCTCATCCCATACTTAAAATTGTACATTGTCCCGAGTGAACACCATAACTAATAAAAGGGTAAAAGAAACTCTCTAGTAGGCCAAAGATCGAAGCACTAGCAGCTCATGTGTCACGACTCAAGTTCTCCCTCCGTGAACTGTCGTGATGGCACCTAGTCTCTACGACTAGGTAATCCTAACAAATTATGGAAAATGAATTTAAAAGATACAAAACTATCCAACTAACATGTAAATATAAATAAAATATTTAGAATGCGGCTCGGCATATACAATAATAACACTCTTGACTGAACATAGCACTCCCAAAACCCGGAATCTCATGAATCACAAGCTAAATAATTACATAGTGTTCTACCTCTAGTAGTCTAAATGAAAAGGGAAATACAAGAAATCTACAACTGAAAGAAGAATAGAGAGGAACTTCTAGGTCTGCTGATACGGTAGATATACCTCGAAGTCTCTGGATTGCCTCACCTCATGGATAGTATGGCAGAGCAGAAGATACTGGATTCGTACACAAAAACATATGCAGGAAAGGTCATGAGTACACCTCAACGGTACCCCAAGTAAATGCCAAGCCTAACCTCAATCGAGTAGTGATGAGATCAGGTCAGGGCCCTACCGGTTATACATTTATAACATACTAAAACAGTATAAAATAAGACAGTTTAGTTAAAAGTACTAATAGTCAATGCAAAATAGAATCACAGAAGAATAGCTCAGTACATAGAGATAGTAATAGGGGATCTCCCAGGATATCATCCTGTAGTCTCTAACATAAATGTTCAGAGGATCTCTGCCATGATCTAAACACACATAGTCGTGATGGCGGCTCTCGTGAAGATAAGGCCAGCCAATAGTACATTAACTCCTCAAATTATTAATAGTTACTGTTGACATCCAATTTTGTCCCTCTTCTCTTCTAAATTATTTATGTGAGCTTTTAATATCGTTTATTATATTTATTTCACTATTTTATCTAATTAGCGTCATTACTTTATTATTCTTATTTGTCGTTATCATCACTAGATATTATTATTATTAATATTATTATAATTATTATTATTATTTTTACTACTACTACTACTAAGAATAATAATAATGATAATAATATTAATTGACATCCAATTTTGGTCATCTTTTTTTTGAATTATCTTCTTTTGGCTTCATAATAATATAATATTACCTTATGAGAAATAACAATGTTTACCAAGTATTTTAAACAATACTACTATTTACGTTATCAAATCTTTTGGAATTTAGATTTAAACTATTATTTACCATTTTGTCAAATATATGTTATACTACGTGTACTAATATAACCAAGGTTAATTGTATTTTATATTAAGTTATATAATTTAAAGTTAAATATTTTGCTTTAGCTTAATCATATAATAAGTGTGTTGTTTATTATAAGTGGGTTATCTTTCTTTTGAGCAACATAATCTCAGAGGGAACACGTATGCTATTCCTCATATAGCCCAATTCACTATCAATCTGCAATCAGTCCAGTTATTTTTAGCCCAACCCATAAGGAGTACATTAGCTAGGTATTTTGCTCCAGAGATGTTGCTTTTCATCCCAAGCGCCTCTTCTCACGCCTTCTTCTTCATTTCCATTTTCAGAAAACAAACAACCTTCATCAACAATGGACAGTGCTTGTCCACTCCATTTTTATCTTTACTCACCTCAATCACGTGAAAGTATCCTCCTATTTCTTGATTTTTCTCCAGCCTTTTTAGAAATCCAGCACTAACTTCGACCTTTCATTTTCATTCTTCCTTTCTCTGATTATATTCGACTGCATCCATCCAAAACTCTAACGTTCGGATTTCAAACGGGATTTTTGATTCAAATCAGGACTTAAAAGTACCGCCCAAAGTCCCCTACGAAATGCCCTAATTTTGCCCTATAAATACTAGCATTTTTTTGATCTATTTGGGGAACACCGGGGAGCCGCCTCCTCCTTCTCTGAAACTCCGCAATATTCAAAAATCATATCTAGACCAATTCTTTCTCTATTTGGTTTGCAATTTCAAAACAGAGGTGTTTTCTTTTTTTTTTTGGCTCAGCCGAGGTAGCGAGTTTGAGGTCGAAGTGCGATAGTTGATCGACCACGCTCCTAGTTCGCTGCCCGCAAAAAGGTCAGTTACTCCCAAACTCAAGCTTTCTTTCTTTACTGTTGGTATGTGATGCACAATGGTTCTCTCTGTTAAAATAGAATAACTTAAAAAATTTGTTGTGTAGAAATTATGCCATTGGAAATCAACTTTCTGGTTGTATATTAAAATATTTGATTGATGAATGTTTGACAAAATTCCTATATGAATACATAAGTTTCATTTCCGTAATGTCAATCCGTGAATTGGGATATTACGTTTAGGATCATTATGATTGTTGGCACTATGTTGGAACTCTGCTTGATTGAAAACATGCATGAAGAAGTCCTAGACTCTTAAAATGTAAACTTGGAGTTAGTTTAGATTTCTCTTCAAGTAGTTTAATGATGTGTTGTTTCTTGGTTTCTCTCTGTGGCATAACATGAGTATTTCATATTCTCGACTTGAAACTATATTTAAAGATAATTACTAGTATTTGAGGATTTAATCACTGCGCACTTGAGTTAACTTGTTGAGATATTGTTGTGCATCCAAATGATAGAAAAGATGATTTTAGGAATGACTTGATGCCATGTTCTTCTAGGATTCAATAACGAAAGAGGTAATTAATCTTATATGTTCATGTAACTTTAAAAGAACTTGAAGTATACCATGTAGAGCTCAACTTGTGCGGGATAACAAACATGAAAATGCACTTTAGAAAATGAAATAGAATAGTTGTAGTTAAGATAACATTCTGTAACATTGATATTGTAGCGAATCTGTTTGTCTCAAATTTAGCCTTTCGCTTAAGAATCTATCATTTTATTTCAAGTGTAAAATCTGACCCTATTTCGTTTTTTTCTTTTGTTTAAGACATTGTGTTCGTTTAGAAAAGAATATCTTAAGTTTACTTCTTTATCTGTTGTGACGAGATGTGCCAATAATATTTGTTGTTGAAGTGAAATGAAGAATTCACACTTTAAGTCTCTGATGTACTCATTTGTCGTGTTAAAAGTTTATGACCAAATTATGTTACTTTCTATTGCTATTCTGTTGTGATAGGAAACAAGAATTTGTGATTAACATTCTATTTCTAATATATTTTTAAAATTTTATTCTTGGGTGAATTTTAGGTACAAATAAGTGTAGTACAAAGCATATCGTTAGGTAAAACTGTGTCACAACTTTAGATATTTTTTGTTATAATCTAGAAATCACGGCTATAACTTAACTATCATTTTAGTTCGATTTAAGTGATTAACATAGTCCCAAAATACATGCTGCTACCATGTCTTTATTAGAAGCATGAACTTAGGAAATATTTCTATAAACCTCTCGCCAAGTCTAAGAAGAGTGAATGTTTGTGCATCTGTTACTTTTATCATCATAATGAAATATATGTTTCTTGATGATAATGGCACCATAATTTAAGATCTTTATATGTACTTTATAAGAAATTGATTAATAAGCTACATACTTGAGTATTTAGGGCAAATGCTGAAATTTTGCCTTTACACGTGATGATGGAAAGTACTGGTATCTGCTTATTTTATCGTTGATATTGCCATACTGCTTTGGTTCCTATTTGAGAGGACACATTTATCCTAATTTGTGTACTGGATGGAGAATATATTTTTGAAATAGTTTTTTTTGCATACTTAAGCCTTGAATTTTTTTTATTTGAAATATGCTAATTTATAGGGTATAGATCTAAATGCAGTAGTATGGTATCCTTTACTTATTCTGTGCTTATAGATAATACTCAGGTTTTCTCTTTTTCTTTCTACCTCCTTCATTTTCTTATTTTGTTCTCTTCTTTGCATGTATACTTCGGAGCAAATGGAGTCTTAATTCGAGACTCTTGCGGTGGAGTCGCTAGAGACTCAACGCTACTATCACCATTTGGAGTCATTGCATACCATCTTCCTTAGAGCACCGGATAGCAAGAAAAAAAAAACAAGCGAAACACTTGGGGGCGCCTATGGCGGCTTTCTTACTTCTTGTTTCTTTTCCTTTACCATTCATTCTTGTCTAGTTTTTTTTTATGATCTTTGATTTATTTGTGTGTGTTTGGGTTGACTTCAAGTTTGGGATGTTATAACATTTGGGAGTCGCCACTAAGTTAAATTAATTACGAATCTGCTAGTTTAAACTTGTGTCATCTATTATGTATTCCATTTTATTGTTATGATTGCTGACTAACTTGTGTTTTGAAATTTATCTCAAGTGTGGGATTGTGTTAAAAACTCATATTTAATGTGAATTTAACAATGGAATCATTAAGTCATAAAGATTTTGCCTCTAGGTAGCAATACAGGTACCTATTATAAAGATTTTTTACATTTATTGTTTAACTTGTGCTATCACCTTTATATGTGCAATGTATTAGACTTCTGAAAAATAGTATTGCAGATTACTCTTTAACGTGATAATTTTTTTTTAAAAAAGAAAAATCAATTCCTAATGGTCTGAAATTGATAGTCGAGCACTTTGAATCACACAAAGAGATTTCTCCTCTTTTAGGATATATTTAAAACTCCTCCTGCTAAGCCTAGACTCACAATCGAAGAAGAATATCCATGCCACATAGTTAACTGATTTGTTATCCTATTCGACTTTTTTTTTGTAATCTTATATAGTCAAAGTCATTTAGTACTTAACTATGTGTTATTTTTTAAATACTTGTAATACATGTATAATTCACTATTAACCTAAGTTTGGCCGGTTAATCGTTATTAACGGATCATATAGGGTGCCTTAATAACCTTCCCTATATGATTAATTAGAACCCTTACTCATAATCTTAAGGTTAGGCAGACCATAAAAACAGAGTTAATTTTAAGCACTACTTAGCAATATTGGTGTCCTAATTCACCGTTAAAATAATTAGGTGGCGACTCTCTTTTAACTAATTAAACCCGCATAATTAATCAATATGTTATACTCTAGTTTGACCCGTGTTAAAATGAGGTATAACAGCATGGCGACTCTGCTGGGGAATTTAGGTTCTAAACCATAACAAACTTAGGTTAATAATAAAAAATTAATTTATGTATTTTTAATTGTTTATAATGCTTATTTGAATTGCCGTTGTGTGATAAATTGCTTTATATGAATTGTTCATCTATTCTTATTACTTTATATAATTTGTTATTCCGTTTCACTTCCTCTACTTCTGGAAAATTCACGCAAAGCACACACCTAGCGGTTATGCGGTTTGCAGCCGTGCACTACTCAAAACACATTTTAGGGAAAAGTTCGTGGGTAAGTCGATCAGCGGTGCAGTCGACAGTCACGGGCTTTTCACTCTCAAGTTGTCCACTTGGGAGCATACCAGTCTAGAAAATCCACTCTTAGTCAACCTAAGATAGAGCTAAACCAAAACCCTTTTAAGAGCATGCATCATTTTTAACCTTAGGTGATCTAATACCCGAGGTGTATTAAATCCATTAGTTAACCTTACCTAAATGTCCAAGTGGGTTTTCAACTCCAAGTGACACTTATCATATTTATGTGCATTATTTGAAGGGTAAATATGCCGATTATGTAGATTATTTACTCTAAATTAATTAAATCATAGTTAAAGGAGCATGACTATCTTTTTATATTATGTGTAATATTATCAAATGATATAATCTTGCGAAACAACGAGAAATTTACACATGACAAAAATATCTTTTATTGTACTTTGTTTGATTTTCTTTACGTAAAAATAAATAAATGGCTTAAGTGATTCATGTACTTCTTTTTCTTTTGAAAAATAAAATTACTTACTTAATTAATTATAACAAATATATTTTATTATACTTTTATTCTTTTGATGAAAATACACCTTTTCTAAAAAAAAAAATATGTTTAAGCAGTCATATTTTACTATTTATTTTTTTAAAAAAATAGAATTACTTAATTAATTTATAGAAATGAGATGATACATAATGTCATACTTATCTTTCAAATATACGGTAGGCCTACCTCTGGCACAAAGAGGCCCTCATATATTAGGACGCGCTATTATTTGCTCTTTGGAATGTGTCACATGCTTTGCTTGCCTACTTGCTTACTTGCTTATTTGCTATGTTACTTACTTGACTTTATTATTTTTACTAATATTATCTGTTATTGTTTTTTAGAAAAAGGAAGTATTAACTATTCAACTTGCTTATATCTTTTATTCGTTCATATATTTTTCTGTTCCTTATTTTTTATATCATTTTCCTGAATTAATAATAATAATTACCATCATTCCGCGCTTAGCGCTCTTTAACGACTCTAGAGTATCATTTGTGCATTTACTTAAGCTCAAATTTCTTTTAGGTCTACTCCAATTCTTAGAGTCTAATTAAGATATCTTTAGTCTCTCGGTATCTTTTAATTTTAATAAAGTACGACGTCTTTCCCATAAGCTCTTCAATAGGCTCGGTTTGTCATGAAATTCTTCAATATTCGTGCCTTAAACTAGCCTTAAAATTTTTCTTTACACAACAATGAGCATCTGACTCCCTAAGCAAGATAGCATTCTAAAAAAAAAAACTAGCATAATCTTTTATAATATGAGAATATTTTGCCGATCTAATTTTATGAGTTGATTTTTATTCGTGTTCTTTTCTTACAAATATAGTTACATATTTTTTTTAAAATATCGCCACTCGTGCCTTACATAAATTTTCAATTTTATTCAATTCTGGCACAATCTTGCACCTCTAATTTTTGTCTCATAGCTTCATATCTCTCAGAATTTAAATATTCGTACTAATTCTCATATACAAGTAGGTAGGAGTCCAATTTTGCACCATCTACCCAGCAATAGGAGGCCGATTTGGTTAATTTTTAGCATCAAATTCTTTTTAATATTTTCACATATTCAATTCAAGCGTTTGCATCATCTTATTTTGGGTGATCGAGATTAATCTTCACACACCCGTTAATTCTACGTCTTGGCATGTGAGTCGAGGTACTATCCCATAAGATTCAAAACGGCTGATATCGTATTCCGGGCCTCGATAACTTTGTGACTTTCCAACGCTAAATAATAATAGAGTCATTTCATGTCCAATTAACTCTTATATCCTAATTACATATCTTGATTTTGAGCTTGTCAATATTCAAACAGCCAAATATTATCTTTAACGTCAACATTATTCGTCTGTGGCCCCTTTGAAAACCAGTCTATATAAGACGCAGTCTCGTTATAGCAAAAAATTTTATTTTCCTTCATGAAAGAAACTGGGGCAGATTTTTGGCACGCAGAATATCATCTCATGAAGTAATAATCAAAAACTTCCTAAAGATTGGGGCAATTTTTGAAAAACATTAGAGTTATGCAAGGAAAAAAAAACTTGTGCTAGAGCTAAAGCTTTGATGTTCAACATAAGTTATCCCTTTACAAACTTAAAATTATTTCCCTTCCATGTCAACAAGACTCGAGCGTTAGAGCCCTCTAGATAACAATTCATTCTCGTCCAACCATTTTGCAACATGGGCCATCATTTCTAGTTTAGGGCTCCTACTTAACCATATAATGAATTAATCAATCTAATTACGCACTCTATTATTTTATGCATATGCTAACACTTTACTTTTATTTTGAAAAGTTTTATTTTTCCTTTAAAGGTTGCCTAGCATTGAACACTATTTTGGCTGCGAATCTGCATAAAGGACGACATATAATGACAGACCATTTTGAAGAATTCAATGCCGATATGGGACTATTGCAACCACAGAATGATGGCACCAAGGCAAATGTGGTACAAAGGAAAGTATTGGTCAATTTGGGAAGCACTTTCAGCCTTCTTCCAAATACAACCTCTACCCCTAGCTCCACCCAAAATAGTTGCTTAACCATATCTCCTTACCCAACACATACTTATACAATCTCACCACAAATGCCAATAACCTTGAATCCCAATCAAGTCATGATGATTTCTAATACCCAACTTCCCATAGCCACAACTCCATTTGAAGAAAGCAAGCAAAACCAACTAGCACTATGCCCTCATAAGAGATGTGGAAAAGAAATCGAGCAAATTTGCCGTGAAAATTTGGAAAAAGAACTCCATGATTTGAAGAAATCCATTGGAGAAGAATTTCATTCAAGAAATCATCAAAGTCTAAGATATGAAGACTTATGCCTGCAGCCTGATGTAGAACTCCCTCCGGGTTATTTGGTGCCGAAATTTAATACTTTCAATGGGAAAGGCAATCCCATTGCTCATTTAAAGGACTATTGTAGCAGATTATTTGGTATTGGGCACAATGAGGCAATTCGAATGAAATTATTTATTCAAAGCTTATCGGGGCCAGCACTTGTTTGGTACACAAAACAAAATTTTAGTAAATGGCACAGTGGGATGATATGGCTCACGATTTTGTAAAGCAATATGAGTTCAATCTTGGAGTCGATCCAGACATGCATAGCCTGTACAAAATAGAGAAAATACCACATGAATCTTTTCAGGATTATGCAATCCGGTGGAGAGTTGAAGCTTCAAAGGTGCACCCTCCGCTATCCGAGAGAGAGTTGATCTCAATATTCATTGACATTCAAAATGGTATATATTATGAAAAGTTGGCTACTGCGAGCGTGCGTAATTTCTCAGACTTGATTAGAGTCGGGGACTTCCTAGAAAGAGGCATCAAAGAAGGAAAGATTAACATGCACACCATCAATCATGATTTACAACCAGAGATGCCAGAAAATTTGAAAGGTAAAGAGAAGGAAAATGCCTCAGTTGCCATGACTATGCATCAACCACAATGCCATCATGATCACCAGCCCTTGCAAAATCATGCAATCTCTAATGCCTGCAATATGCATCTCCAGCCTCCACGCCAACAAAGCATTCAACATCAATATCATCAAGCACAAGCCGCTTCTCGTAAATTAAAGAAAAGGAAGCCCCGCAACTTCACACCTTTGACTGAATCAATCTCTAGCGTATTCGCAAGACTGAATGCCTCGAGAATTATGCAACCAAGAAAAGGAAGGATATTTGACCCTTCACATCCATTATTTGATCCTTCCAAGTATTGTGCTTATCATTCAAACGCTCAAGGTCATGATACGGAAGAATGCCTAGCATTAAAACATAAGATTCAGAATTTAATCGATTCTAACAAACTGCGAGTGCACGTACCAGTTGGAACAAATACCTCAAATACAATTAGCTGCAGCACAAGCAATATACCAAGCGTGGTTGGGCATCCAAAGAAGAAACGCCGTCTAAACGAAGAGCAAGACTGATTTTTCGATCTTGTTGGCATTATGATTTTGATGTTATCACTCTATAAGTTTCTATATTTTGTAACCATGCCTTATTTTTGTAATGAACTACGTTCAGACCTGATTCCCGTTTAAGAGGGGATACGTAGGCAGCCTTATGGGTTCGGTCTCATCATAATAAAATCCTATTTACCCCAAAAGCCAAAACCGGGGCAGCTTTCGCAAAAGGATCCTCATCATTCGGCAAAGCAGAAAATGAAATTTCGAGCTACATAGTTGTTACAAGAGCAACAACAAATTTCCAAAATGCCATGGCAACAAGTTGCAGATTCAAAGCCAAACTTTGACGTTCAATGCAAGGCAACCGCTTTGTTTTATACTAACGAATTTTCTTTGAGTAATGCAGGGGCATATTTTAGTTATTCTCGAACATTACATGCTATCGCAAAGCTCAGCATAGTCAAAAGCCGCAAAGTTCATGCAAAGCAAAGGATAACGCCAAGCAAGCGCAAACCAAACTTTGAAACTTACAATTTTTCTTTGAGTGCAGGATTTATTAATATGAAGATCCAACGATTGTTAGTATTGCACTAGAAATAATAACTACTACAAAGGAATTTCGTCAAGCTCTCTGCATCGCACCATTTGCTACTACAAAATCATCGCACCAAGCTCTCTGCATTGTACCATCAATATATGTTACTTTGAAGTAACTATGCCAAGCTTTTCGCACCGCATTATACAATTACAAATCAAGCATCACACCAAGCTTCTGCACCGCACCAATGTCAAAATTGTAAATCAAGCACCATGCATCTAGGTTTGTCCACCTAATAATAGGACAAAAGGCCGTCCACCTGATAATGGGATGAGGTCGTCCGCCTGATAATAGGACATAAGGTTGTCCACCTGATTAATAGGACACAAGGTCGTCCGCCTAATTAATGAGACATGAGGTAGTCCGCCTGATAATAGCACATGAGGTAGTCCGCCTGATAATAGGACATAAGGTAGTCCGCCTGATAATAGGACATAAGGTAGTCCGCCTGATAATAGGACATAAGGTAGTCCGCCTGATAATAGGACATAAGGTAGTCCGCCTGATAATAGGACATGAGGTAGTCCGCCTGATAATAGGACATGAGGTAGTCCGCCTGATAATAGGACATAAGGTAGTCCGCCTGATAATAGGACATAAGGAAGTCCGCCTGATAATAGGACATGAGGTAGTCCGTCTGATAATAGGATATATGGTAGTCCGCCTAATTAATAGGACAAGAGGTCGTCCGCCGGATTAATAGGACATAAGATTGTCCGCCTAATAATAGGACATGAGGTAGTCCACCTAATTAATTGGACATGAGGTCGTCCGCCTAATAATAGGATATTTATGCATTAATATTTATGTTTATCCGCCTTAATTTGAGTTTAAGCACGCTTGCCTTTAATATGATATTTAGGCTTGTCCGCCTTCAATAGGACATTTATGCATTCAGGCTTATCCACATTTAATTGAATTTTCAGCACACTTGATTCTATAATATTTAGGCTTGTCCTCCTTTAATAGGACATTTATGCATTAAACATTTAGGCTTGTCCGCCTTCAACAGGGCATTTATGCATTAAAATTTAGGCTTATCCGCCTTCACTTGGATTTTTTTTAAGCACGCTTTATGATATATATGTTGTCCACCTGAGCAACAGGACACTTTAGCACATATTCGCATGTTTTTTTTATTAATTTATTTTTGACCTTGACGGTCATGCTTTTAGTGTTATTTTAGAAATGCACTATTATCATAAATCATTGCAAAGCATATTTATAAACTGCACGTTATTGTTGAAAATTATTATTGGGATAAAGCTACATTTTTATCAAATCATTTTGGTCGACTAGGCCGTATTGTATAAGTAAACGCCCAAAATATGTCATTTTTATAAGATTATTTTACAGCATATCGCATTTCAATAGCTACTATACTGATGAATTTGTCCAGCAGGAAATATAGTACAATATAGCGATCAAGCCGAGCTATCATAAATTATAAATCTCATAGTTTTCTTTGAGTACAAAATTTACTAATATTAAACTTTAGTATGTGAATTTTTAAATTATTGGCACCACTCCTTGTAAATGCACTGCATCAAGCTCTCTGCACCAAGGATATTCGCTACTGCACCAAGCTTTTGCATCGCTCCCTGAATATTGTTATTGTAACTCTAGCATCGAATCAAGTTTTATGTACCATATCAATCTCTTAGCACTGCATCATATCAATCTTTATAATTAAAAATAAAGCACTACATATCAGGCTTGTCCACCTTCAAATAGGAGATATCGGGTCTATCCACCCTCAAATAGGATATATCGGGTCCATCTTCCCTCAAATAGAATATATCGGGTCCATCCGCCCTCAAATAGGATATATCGGGTTCATCCGCCCTCAAATAGGATATATTGGGTTTATCCATCCTCAAATAGGATATATCGGGTCCATCCGCCCTCAAATAGGATATATCGGGTCTATCCGCCCTCAAATAAGATATATCGGGTCCGTCCTCCCTCAAATAGGATATATCGGGTCCATTCGCCCTCAAATAAGATATATCGGGTCAATCCGCCCTAAAATAGGATGTTGAAGTTAATTCTTCCTCAAAAGAATATTTAATTTATTTTGACCCGAGTGGTCCCGCTTGCATAAATATTGCCAGAATATATCTTTCATTTATAAGCTAAATTATCTTATGGTGTTGCAATCATAAAATATATCACCATAAATTGTATCTTTTGTGCTTGCACAATAAATTCGCATTTCTTATGAATTGACGTCTAAATATTATTTCCATAAGATTACTTTTATGGAATATTGCATCTTATTTCCTAACTATTTTTTAGCATTTTTAAGCTTTGCAGGAAATATAGCGCAACGTGGAACTATATCTTAGCAGTGAACTGGGGCAGTTTGTTGCAGAGGAATACCAAACTCTCCAACAAAGGTCAAGGATCTACTTCGAACTCCGCTCAACTCAACTCTCAAAATTCTTAACCAAATCATTTTTTTTATTTCAAATATCGTTCTTTCAACCATCGTACCTAGTATCTATATAATTCAATACTGGGGCAGCATTTTAGAATTCGCATCAATAGTTGAGTCCTACTCCAGGGTACCATAAGCTTTGAACTACATATGGCTTATTTTCATGAAACCCGATATATGTAGGCAACTCGAAACTGGAGTTCGGCCGCAATCATTATTTATGTCCCCTTTGTTCCATTCCAACCTTGATGGTCTGGACAAAATTGCCTACTAGGTCAATATTCTTTGCCCGAAAACTCTTTCATCGTCTCCGGTCAAAGAGGGGCAGCTGTTGACATCCAATTTTGTCCCTCTTCTCTTCTAAATTATTTATGTGAGCTTTTAATATCGTTTATTATATTTATTTCACTATTTTATCTAATTAGCGTCATTACTTTATTATTCTTATTTGTCGTTATCATCACTAGATATTATTATTATTAATATTATTATAATTATTATTATTATTTTTACTACTATTACTACTAAGAATAATAATAATGATAATAATATTAATTGACATCCAATTTTGGTCATCTTTTTTTTGAATTATCTTCTTTTGGCTTCATAATAATATAATATTACCTTATGAGAAATAACAATGTTTACCAAGTATTTTAAACAATACTACTATTTACGTTATCAAATCTTTTGGAATTTAGATTTAAACTATTATTTACCATTTTGTCAAATATATGTTATACTACGTGTACTAATATAACCAAGGTTAATTGTATTTTATATTAAGTTATATAATTTAAAGTTAAATATTTTGCTTTAGCTTAATCATATAATAAGTGTGTTGTTTATTATAAGTGGGTTATCTTTCTTTTGAGCAACATAATCTCAAAGGGAACACGTATGCTATTCCTCATATAGCCCAATTCACTATCAATCTGCAATCAGTCCAGTTATTTTTAGCCCAACCCATAAGGAGTACATTAGCTAGGTATTTTGCTCCAGAGATGTTGCTTTTCATCCCAAGCGCCTCTTCTCACGCCTTCTTCTTCATTTCCATTTTCAGAAAACAAACAACCTTCATCAACAATGGACAGTGCTTGTCCACTCCATTTTTATCTTTACTCACCTCAATCACGTGAAAGTATCCTCCTATTTCTTGATTTTTCTCCAGCCTTTTTAGAAATCCAGCATTAACTTCGACCTTTCATTTTCTTTCTTCCTTTCTCTGATTATATTCGACTGCATCCATCCAAAACTCTAACGTTCGGATTTCAAACGGGATTTTTGATTCAAATCAGGACTTAAAAGTACCGCCCAAAGTCCCCTACGAAATGCCCTAATTTTGCCCTATAAATACTAGCATTTTTTTGATCTATTTGGGGAACACCGGGGAGCCGCCTCCTCCTTCTCTGAAACTCCGCAATATTCAAAAATCATATCTAGACCAATTCTTTCTCTATTTGGTTTGCAATTTCAAAACAGAGGTGTTTTCTTTTTTTTTTGGCTCAGCCGAGGTAGCGAGTTTGAGGTCGAAGTGCGATAGTTGATCGACCACGCTCCTAGTTCGCTGCCCGCAAAAAGGTCAGTTACTCCCAAACTCAAGCTTTCTTTCTTTACTGTTGGTATGTGATGCACAATGGTTCTCTCTGTTAAAATAGAATAACTTAAAAAATTTGTTGTGTAGAAATTATGCCATTGAAAATCAACTTTCTGGTTGTATATTAAAATATTTGATTGATGAATGTTTGACAAAATTCCTATATGAATACATAAGTTTCATTTCCGTAATGTCAATCCGTGAATTGGGATATTACGTTTAGGATCATTATGATTGTTGGCACTATGTTGGAACTCTGCTTGATTGAAAACATGCATGAAGAAGTCCTAGACTCTTAAAATGTAAACTTGGAGTTAGTTTAGATTTCTCTTCAAGTAGTTTAATGATGTGTTGTTTCTTGGTTTCTCTCTGTGGCATAACATGAGTATTTCATATTCTCGACTTGAAACTATATTTAAAGATAATTACTAGTATTTGAGGATTTAATCACTGCGCACTTGAGTTAACTTGTTGAGATATTGTTGTGCATCCAAATGATAGAAAAGATGATTTTAGGAATGACTTGATGCCATGTTCTTCTAGGATTCAATAACGAAAGAGGTAATTAATCTTATATGTTCATGTAACTTTAAAAGAACTTGAAGTATACCATGTAGAGCTCAACTTGTGCGGGATAACAAACATGAAAATGCACTTTAGAAAAAGAAATAGAATAGTTGTAGTTAAGATAACATTCTGTAACATTGATATTGTAGCGAATCTGTTTGTCTCAAATTTAGCCTTTCGCTTAAGAATCTATCATTTTATTTCAAGTGTAAAATCTGACCCTATTTCGTTTTTTTCTTTTGTTTAAGACATTGTGTTCGTTTAGAAAAGAATATCTTAAGTTTACTTCTTTATCTGTTGTGACGAGATGTGCCAATAATATTTGTTGTTGAAGTGAAATGAAGAATTCACACTTTAAGTCTCTGATGTACTCATTTGTCGTGTTAAAAGTTTATGACCAAATTATGTTACTTTCTATTGCTATTCTGTTGTGATAGGAAACAAGAATTTGTGATTAACATTCTATTTCTAATATATTTTTAAAATTTTATTCTTGGGTGAATTTTAGGTACAAATAAGTGTAGTACAAAGCATATCGTTAGGTAAAACTGTGTCACAACTTTAGATATTTTTTGTTATAATCTAGAAATCACGGCTATAACTTAACTATCATTTTAGTTCGATTTAAGTGATTAACATAGTCCCAAAATACATGCTGCTACCATGTCTTTATTAGAAGCATGAACTTAGGAAATATTTCTATAAACCTCTCGCCAAGTCTAAGAAGAGTGAATGTTTGTGCATCTGTTACTTTTATCATCATAATGAAATATATGTTTCTTGATGATAATGGCACCATAATTTAAGATCTTTATATGTACTTTATAAGAAATTGATTAATAAGCTACATACTTGAGTATTTAGGGCAAATGCTGAAATTTTGCCTTTACACGTGATGATGGAAAGTACTGGTATCTGCTTATTTTATCGTTGATATTGCCATACTGCTTTGGTTCCTATTTGAGAGGACACATTTATCCTAATTTGTGTACTGGATGGAGAATATATTTTTGAAATAGTTTTTTTTGCATACTTAAGCCTTGAATTTTTTTTATTTGAAATATGCTAATTTATAGGGTATAGATCTAAATGCAGTAGTATGGTATCCTTTACTTATTCTGTGCTTATAGATAATACTCAGGTTTTCTCTTTTTCTTTCTACCTCCTTCATTTTCTTATTTTGTTCTCTTCTTTGCATGTATACTTCGGAGCAAATGGAGTCTTAATTCGAGACTCTTGCGGTGGAGTCGCTAGAGACTCAACGCTACTATCACCATTTGGAGTCATTGCATACCATCTTCCTTAGAGCACCGGATAGCAAGAAAAAAAAAACAAGCGAAACACTTGGGGGCGCCTATGGCGGCTTTCTTACTTCTTGTTTCTTTTCCTTTACCATTCATTCTTGTCTAGTTTTTTTTTATGATCTTTGATTTATTTGTGTGTGTTTGGGTTGACTTCAAGTTTGGGATGTTATAACATTTGGGAGTCGCCACTAAGTTAAATTAATTACGAATCTGCTAGTTTAAACTTGTGTCATCTATTATGTATTCCATTTTATTGTAATGATTGCTGACTAACTTGTGTTTTGAAATTTATCTCAAGTGTGGGATTGTGTTAAAAACTCATGTTTAATGTGAATTTAACAATGGAATCATTAAGTCATAAAGATTTTGCCTCTAGGTAGCAATACAGGTACCTATTATAAAGATTTTTTACATTTATTGTTTAACTTGTGCTATCACCTTTATATGTGCAATGTATTAGACTTCTGAAAAATAGTATTGCAGATTACTCTTTAACGTGATAATTTTTTTTTAAAAAGAAAAATCAATTCCTAATGGTCTGAAATTGATAGTCGAGCACTTTGAATCACACAAAGAGATTTCTCCTCTTTTAGGATATATTTAAAACTCCTCCTGCTAAGCCTAGACTCACAATCGAAGAAGAATATCCATGCCACATAGTTAACTGATTTGTTATCCTATTCGACTTTTTTTTGTAATCTTATATAGTCAAAGTCATTTAGTACTTAACTATGTGTTATTTTTTAAATACTTGTAATACATGTATAATTCACTATTAACCTAAGTTTGGCCGGTTAATCGTTATTAACGGATCATATAGGGTGCCTTAATAACCTTCCCTATATGATTAATTAGAACCCTTACTCATAATCTTAAGGTTAGGCAGACCATAAAAACAGAGTTAATTTTAAGCACTACTTAGCAATATTGGTGTCCTAATTCACCGTTAAAATAATTAGGTGGCGACTCTCTTTTAACTAATTAAACCCGCATAATTAATCAATATGTTATACTCTAGTTTGACCCGTGTTAAAATGAGGTATAACAGTTACTAACATAGATAAGCTTAAAATAGGAATAGGTAACCAATGATGCAGAATGTCCATGATAACAAGGATACCATCCCAAATCCAGCCCGCAATCGGGGTGCCACAAGTCATGAGCTACTACAAAGTTTAAATGAAATACTAAGAGCATGTATCTAAGAACATAGTCCGAAGATAAATGAAATACAGATGATAAGAAAGAAATGGGGTTGTGGACGTCGACAACTACCTCGTCTCTCTGGGTCCACCTGGTCTGGAAGGAAACCAACACTCAGGAACGAACTCAGTTATGCCTGTTTCTGCACACATGGTGCAGGGAGTAATGTGAGTACTCCGACCCAGTGAGTAATAATAATAAATAACGATTGAGAACATAAAATCCCATAAAGGCACAAGTAATGCTATCTTAAGCAGTAAAACCAGATAAACAATAAAACTAGTAAAATATAACAAGAAATTCTCTTTGAAAATAGTAAAAAAAAATAATTATGCTTAATCCGTAGGAAATGCTCAGAAATCTGCCCCCTTGTGTGCAATATCAATCTCTCGGCTCAGTGCCAGCTCCGCGGGCTCAGTATCAATCACACAATACAACATCAGCCCCTCGAGCTCACTCTCTCTTTTATCTACTTAGGAAATGTTAAAATTCCTGCCTACACCATCACTATTTGAAGCACAAGTCATTGCACTCTCAACATCATTGTCGCTAACGAGAATAACAACTGATCAAAAGACACACCCTGTCAGCTACTGTATCCAAGTTATTCTCTGTATCTAAGTTCATCCCCAGTAATAGTAACACAAGGATAATCACCAAAGCCACCAGACAGCTTTATGATACCAATGAAGGAACGTAAGCTATTCAATGAATCTCGTATTGTAAAGAAGAAGAAAGAGACTGATTCAGAAAGGTGGGTCGAGGGTCGAGCCTCGACTATACATGTAATGTTTTTACTTTTATATTAATTCAATATAATTTTTCTTATAGGTTCGCTTCACAGCTGATGTGGGGGAGTTCATACGCAGTCAACCACCTAACGAGTCGGCCGAGGCAATCCAACTTTCGAACGAGGATGCTACAAGAACACTCCTTGAGTACTTTATATACATTGAACTAGACAATAGAACTAGTTTTCGAATGAGCTTGTAATAAACGTTAACTTAGTTTTGTTAACTTAATGTTATAGTTCTTTTGATCTTTATATTTTGTTGCTTTTTAGTGTTGTTGTTATTGGCATAAAATGTTTGTTTAGGATATTTGGTATAAGTTGGCATGTGGTGTAGCAGCCAAAACAAATAATTTCTGCCAAAAATATACCAAAAAAAAAAGCGACCAACTTTGGTCTCCAGTTGGTCGCTTTTCACTTAAAAAAATAATTTTCTGGGCAATGGCGACCAAACTTGGTCGCTATTCTATTTTTAAAAAATAATTTCTGGTAATTTGGCGACCAACGTTGGTCGCTTATAGTTAAAAAAAAAACTAATTCTTGCCATTGGCAATCGATTTTGATCGCACATTAAATAAAAAGTTATAAAAATTATTAATATAGCGACCAAAGTTGGTTGATTGATATGATTAACAATAAATAAAAATAAAACGTTATTTATATTTGGAGACCAACTTTGGTCGCCAAATTTATAATATTAAAATACTTGAGCGACCAAAGTTAATTTGGTCATTTTACATGAGAGACCAAAGTTGGTCGCTAATTAGCGACCAACTTTAGTCCTAAGGTAAAGGGACAAGCTTAATATCGACCAAGCGTGTTTGGTTGCTTTTCGTGGTTGTTTTTTTCGGATTTTTAGTTGTATGGGGCGATAACAGTATGACTATATCGTCCTGAATGTCTTCCATACTTTGAATTCAGCCGGACTTATTGCCCATTCCGATCACTCCCTTAAGAATATGAAGCAATAATAGAGCGAATCTGTTAGAGGGTGCTCCACCATGAGCTGCCCTTTTCAAAGTCAAGGTTACTGTGTCGAGGGTCGATTGGAAACAGCCTATTTGCCCTCTCATTTAAATGTAAGGTATGTCTACATATTAACTTCCCAGACCCCACTTTATGGGAATATACTGGGTTGTTATTATTATTGTTGGTATAATATCTCGAAGTGGCCGCCCTTGCTCGCCGGTCAGGAAAGAAAGCTCTTGAGCAAAGCTTCCTTGATTGGTACTACTGGCTTTTCCATCTGGGTGGGACTACACTCTCAGGTTTGGTTTATGGACCATTCTATTCCCTCGTAATTGGATAACCCTTTCTCTCTTATCTATTCTTATTTCTAGATCTGAACATGTCCCAATTTTCTTTATTGGAGATCCCTCGAAGCTCCTTTTTATTTTCAAAAAGTATAGTTGGACCTACCAATTTCCCCACCTCAACCCCCCACCCCAATTTTTTATTTTTTATTTTACTTGGAAGACCTTCACATCGTTAAAAATTTGATCGTTGATTCTATTTACCCCTAAATATTCCAATTATCATCACATTTTATTCTTTGCTGTAATTTAGGAATGACATTTCTATTTGTGATATTAGCTTACGTTAAAGTTTCTCATGTAAAAAACCAAAAAAAGGAAAAGCTAACATTGTTCGCCATTTCCTCCAATATTGGTTGGGAAAACCAAAAAAAGATAAGGGGCAAAAGGTGTTTCTGGCTTTTTCTTTAATTGATTACTTCTCTTTACAAGGCCAATGATGAGATTAAATCTGAAGGAAAAAAAAAAATGTGGAAAAGGAGAAAAGGACCAAACCTTTGAAAGTGAGGAACTTCCATACATGTTGATTTTGCTTTTTAAATACTTTCCCTCATTATTTTCATCCCAAATAAACAGACCCCCAAGGCCAAATCTTCATTGGAACATACAATAGCCAATGGATAATCTTTTACCTCAATTTCTTCGATATCCTCAATCATGTGTTTATCCATTTCTATTTCTTAATTGTTCAAATATGATTCTTTTGGATTTTTATCCCAAAATTTTAGAAACAAAAAGAGAATGAAGAAAGGATAAATCAATGCTTAGAAATTAGAATACTGTCTGCCATTGAGAACGGGTCAAAATAATGTGCTAGTTGATAGAGTGGAATTTTGGCGCAAAATTGACTATTAATACTTCATATACATGATTTTTTATTTTATTTTGAAAATTAAAGGCACCCCATGTGGCCTTGGTTGGCATCCAAATGCTGGAAAGGTTAAATATAATGAAATAAGATAAAATTAAAAGGTCCTCATTTGGTTCAATATTTGACCCAGTCACTTTAGGAAAGATTGTTCTAAACCACTTTATTAGATACTCATCACCACCTTTTGTCCTCTATAGCAAAATTAAAGACTGCTCCTAAAAAAATTAAAGGGAATAAAGCAACAAATGAAAAAGGAAAAGAACAAACGAACAAGAAATGTTTAAATTAAAGAGAAAACTAAAGGAGTTGATGATACTAATGCCCATTAGAAGAGACAAGCAATAAGTGGGATTCTCTGGTTTCTCTGCTCCACTTCAAATACAATACTACTCTCTGATTAAACCAAACAAGAATAATAAATATTCCGTAAAAAACCAAGCTTTACCTGCATATTTTTGTGCAAATTCTTTTTTATCTCTAATTAGATATACAAAATACAAAAAGGAAAAAGGTAAAGAAAAAAGAGGAGGATAGTAAGACGAATAAACTTAGACAACCAAGCAAACATGTCCCTCTCACTACATTTTGAAGTGCATCTTCCTGGCGATGAAAGCACGTGACATGCACGTGACTCAATGCCCTTGATGAAGTGGAAACCTTAGTGGAGAGATGTCTTGTACTGTTGACTTTTCAGACGTCAATCAAACACATGGTAGTACAATAATTCAATGCTGCCAGCCAGTATTTCCTCGTCGTGCCAACCACGCGCTGTGCTGAGAGTGGTAGTATAGAGATTAGGATGTTAGCAGTTACTGAGTTGTACTGAGTCAACTCAAATGTGTTCCGAGTTGGTGGGGTGTATGTCTTTTAGCAACCCCAAAACTTGTTGCATTCTAGGTCGCTTATTTGAGCTCTCCGCCGTACACAAATATCCAACTCGGAGGCACTCCACCATCCCACTCGTTGAGTCACCACCGAGTCTTAGTCTCGAGTCAAGCGCATCTGCTCCATGTCCATCCTTTACTAGCCTTCTCACCCACTTGATCGTCTCATCCGAACCGGTTTTCCCGGTTAGTAACTCCACCAGTACGACTCCAAAATCGTACACATCCTTCTCAGTAGATCCACTGACACGGTCGTGACTCAGTCCAAAGTCGGCTATTCGCGGTTGAAAGTCATCAGCCAATAATATATTAGACAGTATCAAATGTCCGTGAACCACCGGCTTTGACTGAGCGTGGTGGAGGTAGGCTAGTCCACGCGCTATGCCCACTGCAATGCGGTGGCGCGTGTGCCATTCCATTTTCTCCGGCAATATCAGGTGGGACCCATTTTGCTGCTCCCACGTGTCAGTAGTCCAATCCTCCACGTTTGTTGCAGCAGTTGGAAGCTCGTGTAGCCATCGGTGGAGGTCACCATTAGCCATGAACTCGTACAACACTAACTTCTCTTTCCCTGCGTCAAGTGGAATATTAAATTAGCTTTAAATATGATTTGATTGAAAGGAATGATAAATTGGATTCCTTGTTTCTGTTCTTTTCAAATGGAGCAACTTTTCTTCAATTTAATTTACAAGTTACAACGAGTTTGATTGTACAATCAACTGCTGCGTCTCATGAAATAATTTTTCCAATTATAATAGTATAATATAAAAAAACAAATTTGGCGGCTTAACTGTTTAATTCTACTCTAGCTTTCCAACTTTAAGACATTTTCAATTGAATAAAACATTCTTTTGGAACCATTAATGCTTAAAAAAAGGTCTCCAAGAAAAAATAATTTATGGAAAACATTTATGCAACATTCTTCCAAAATCATAAAATAAGGTTGGGCAGTTCAACACCCATCCTCCCAATCTGGTAAGATTTAAAACTTTTGACTCTGTTATGTCAAATGGACACAAGTTACAAAGAGCATTATCATAAATGACGTTTACAGTTCAATTTTTTTTCAAATCCCAATCTGCCATAAGATTTGAAAGTTTGACTTTGCTGGGTAAAAATGGACACAATTTACAAAGAGCATTTAAAGCAGTTTCAAATGTAATGTTGTACTCATAGTACTAACATCCAAATTATTCACGCATTCCTATTTACTGCTTGTTATCATAACTACTGCTTACGTTTCTATGGTTGCAAGGATTTCTGTCTCATTACTCACTACTGACTGTACTCTTTCTCCTCTCAATCCTCCACGTGAATACATTCAATATGGTTCCACCTCTAATATCTTCCCTTAAATATACACAAACAATTTCTCCATTTTTCTTCCTTACTGAAAATAAGGGGAACCCCATTTAAAGAGTGCCACATATTTAAAATTTCACCCAATCAGACACAATATAGTAAAAATATTATCAGATTTTTTACTGACCCCTGCATGTAAAATTGAAAATGGTCAAAAGGAAAGCGAAGAAGAGAAGAAAACTGTACCTGCAATGCAGAAACCAGAAATAGGCAACAGATTAGGGTGCTTAAGCTTGGACAGATCTTCAAACAAAGCAATAGCATCATCATGACCTAGTTCCCTAGCATGCTCTAGGACCTTAATTGCCACGTGGAGGTCACCTGGAAGTACGGCTCTATAAACGGGCCCACACCTCCCTTCAGCTAACAATGATTCTTTCCCAAAGTGAGATGTAGCTGCTATGAGGTCCTTGAATGTAAAGTTCATCAATGGCTTCTCAAACATTACAACTGGCGCTGAAGTTGGTTCTTTTATGTCAGCTACCCATGAATTTCCTGACTCTGTTTCAAATGAAAATGGTCCTGACCTGTCCATTCTGAATGGTATTTGAATTGGTTTTGAGATTAGCCATTTGTTTTTCCTAGCCACTGTTTTTCTCCTCTTGTATAGACATAATATGACTGACCCTAGGGCCAAGATTAGAAATGCAGAAGCAGCTGAAATGGCTATGATTAAAACTTTCTTTCTTGATTTGGGTTTTTTTCTCTTGGTGTTTTTGTCCATTGGTTTAGTAGGTTTCTGTTTGATAGGCAACATTTTGTGTGGTGGGGTTGTGAAGTTATGATGTTTGATGTGAAATTCTGTGGAATTATTGGGATTTGGTAATTTTAAATTCATGGTTTGCAAATGGCCAGCATGAATAAAAGAAGAGTTACCAAATTTTGCAAACTGGTCTTGACGGATTAGGCCAGTGAAGTTGTTGAATGAGATATTTAAGAATTTAAGACTGGAAATAGGAGGAAATTCATCAGGAAATGTACCATTCATGTGGTTGAAAGAAACATCTAAATGTTTGAGTGACTTGATATGTGAAATGGGTTTAGGATTGCCATAAATGTTACAACTAGAAATGCTCAAATTTTCAAGCTTGGTTAGGTTGTTGAACCAAAACGGTAAAATCTTGAGATCATTATGTGAAAGGTCAAGAGAAGTGAGATTATGAAAACCATAAAAAGTAGAGCCTAAGTTGGTGAACCTGTTGAAAGAAAGATCAAGTCTCTGAATAGGAGATGATGAACTTGTGACAGCAATTGTTCCCCCTAGCTTATTCTTGGATAAGTTGACTTCAACCAAAGATGAAATAGACCAAAACAGAGGATGAACAGAACCTTTTAAGGAATTGTTTGAGAGATCTAGAGTATGAAGATGTGACAAATTTCTTAAGTATTTCCATGAGACTGTGCCAGTTAGATTTCTTGAAGATAACTTTATCACTGTTATTGGAGTGGTAGAGGAACAGTTTGAGCTGAACCAAGTGATGTTGAAGCCATAAACAGAGCTGAAAGCCTTTGAAACTAAAGATAAATCTGTGTTGTTTTTGCAAGTGGATTCTGATTTTGAGAATGTGAAAATAGAAAGGAAGATGAAGAAAGTGAAGAAGATTTTCATTTTTGTGTAGGATTGGAATTCTTTGTTTTTTCAGTTGGAAGTAGTTGATTTAAATGCCATAAAGAGTTGATAAGAGTAGATGGAGAAGGGGTTTCAAGTGGAGGTAAATAAGTCCAACGAAATGGTTTTGGTTTTATATATGGAAAGAGAAAAAGAAATGAAATGGTAGGAAAGAGAGAGAGATACACAAATAGACGAGGACCCGTGGGAGGTTTTGTTGAACCTAAACTTCCTTTGGGGTTCAACCATAGAATTCTTAAAATATTTTTTTAATTTAAGCAAATTCTTAAAGCTATTCTCGTTCTGCCCTTACATAATAGGGTAAGGGTGCGTATATTTTAAGGCCACATATATTTTATTTTTTTAACACACCATTTTGCAAAAACTTATTGGGTTTGTAGTTTGTTATTGTTGTTGTTAAAGCTCTTCTCTTTCTCTGTTTCTTTACTTGATTCTTTTTGTTGGATTCTACGTTTTTCTTTTAGTAGTGTGATTAAGAATAGTTTGAAGTTTCAATATTTTAAAACAAAAACGTTGTAAATCTCTAATGGGTAGTTTGGTAGAATGCGATAGAGATAGAGAACATAACGCATATAGTATTAGCTTTTGGTATTATTAATTCTTGTTTGATTCACTTTTTTAATTTAGTATTATTGATGCAAGTATTAGTTATACAATTTATTTGACATTATCCTATGTATAATTAATACATAACAAACTATAATATTAGCAATACCAAGGTTTTAATGTATGCATTAGCGTGATTAAAGATAAAATTATTCTTAAAGTCCTTAAAGCTAAAAAATATGAAGGACACATTTGTAAATAGCTAATGCATTTAATTTTTAATACACTACACTAAATAATAAATATAAAAAATAATATCTGTATAACTAATGTTTGAATTAGTAATTGGTGCATTATTAGTACATTTTACTCCACACCATTCTTATACACAGTATAAAACGACCCTGAGACGTAAGATAAGTAAACTGTCAAGAAACTTAAGAGGCTCATTGTATAAACTTCTCAATTAAATACTCTCCAAGCACACGCTTCCATTGGAGACAAGTACTCCACTGTTATATTTATGAGCTCAAATGCATTGTCAATCAATTATTATTGTTGGTTTGGAAAAGCAAAAATTATCTTTTCCCTACAGGCCAGGTGACTATTTAATGACCGATCAACAACACCAACAACAACTACTATTCAGTGTAGTTTCATAAGATAGAGTTTGGGAAGGGTAATATGTACGCGGCCTTATCCCCATTTGCAAGGATAGAGAAGCTATTTCCAATAGACCCTCGGCTTAGGGGAAGGAAAGAAAAAAAAAATTATATAGTAACTCCAACAGGAATACATACATAATTATGTAAACATAGACCATAAATAATAAGACATGCCAAAGGAGAGGTAAACAAAAAACTGACACAAAAAGGCATCCACAAATATTTATTTAGCCACATTCAGTAAATAAAATGACATGCAATAACAACAACCACTAACTAAGGGCGCAATACAATACACAGTCCATCTATGGAGAGCCCCACCAAACCCCGACCAGCCCCGGGAGAGAATGGCGAAAAATTCTAGCAGGCCATATCCTACAACCCTGATACTAAACCTCCAGGCTTTCCTATCAAGGGCCATATCCTCGGAAATCCGCATCCTAGCCATGTCGTGCCTAACCACCTCTCCCCAATACTTCTTTGGCCTCCCTTTGCCTCGACTCGGGCCAACCACCGCCAACCGGTCACAACTCCTCACCGGGATATCTGGGCTTCTCCTCCGCATATGCCCGAACCACCTGAGTCTCGCTTCTCGCAGCTTCTCATCCACCGGGGCCACCCCCACCTTCTCCCGAATAGCTTCATTCTTAATCTTATCTAACCTGGTGAGCCCGCACATCCACCTGAGCATTTTCCTCTCCGCAACCTTCATTCTCTGAACACGAGAGTTCTTCACCAGCCAGCACTCCGTCCCATACTACATGGTAGGTCTAACACAGCTCTATAAAACTTCTCCTTGAGTTTCTGTGGAACTTTCTTGTCACACGGGACTCCTGACGCAAGCCTCCATTTCCATCGATCTCTCCATCCCCCTGAATCACTGACCCAAGATATCTGAATCTATTCCTCTTGGTAATGACCTGAGATCCAATCTTCACGACCCTGCTTACTTCTTCGCTCGACTCTGCGCTAAACTTATACTCCAGATATACTCTGTCTTAGACCTACTGAATTTGAAATCCTTAGACTCGAGAGTCTCTCATCTCCAACCTCTCATTACCATAACGAGCGATCAACGTTATGGTATTAGTAGGTGATAAGCACTTTTTTAATTCTTAATCAGAGATATCATATTCAGATTCTATGAATGAAGTTGTTTTACATCTATAGAAAAACTTTTTAGAAACGTGTACCACGGACTGAGCAACTTCAATTCAATATTAAACGCGTGTTCGGCGTCAAACGGTGCCAGAAATCTAGTTTGACCTTTGTCTATTCATCTCTCGTGAGTTATTCATTCTCGTGAGTGATTATTACGTTTTCTTCAAAGAGAGAGAGAGAATAAATCACACATGAATTATTGGGTAGATTTGCTTTGTGGCAGATCCTTTATCCGAATTATTTGTCATGTATCGGCTGATATTACATTTTGTTAACAAGTAGGATAAAGTTACCACCATGCAGAGTAAGATTATTAGTAACTGATTATGTTTTATAAATTTTTCCCTGTAAAGATATAAAGCTATTGAATCCCACATAGTATTAAAGAGTTATCTAAAAATATACTCTCTTTTTTCAAAATATTTTTCTTTATTTTGTTGATATTGGGAAAGAAACACGAATATACACTTGGTGTTCACATTAAATTAAATAATTTCACTTTACTTTTAATAATTTAAAGGAGGAAATATACCGACTAACCATGATTATTTGACAAACATATGTGTGAAGGAATGATGTTTGACATTCGTTGACTTGATACACTCAAGTGTGGAGCAGGAATTTGCTCTGCTAATGAAGTTCACGTCCATTAATTCTTCATAAAGTAGACAGGCCGCTAATTTCATTTATATAATAAAATAAAATAAAAAATGGGAAATGACTGGAGAAGAATCAATAATTACTGAGGAATAAGTATTCATTTCAAAGCAAATCTCTCGTGTTACTTTAACAAAGATTAGTTAATGTTAATCATGTGACATCTACTCTACTGCAGAAGCTAAAACTCACATTAATCATCAGAGACATGATTATTTGAATATACAATTTTTTAAAACAAGTTATTCTCTTTTTAATCTGCTACACTTTTGACAAAGGAGGCAGCGCGATCATTTCTAGGAAGAGGATGTGAAATATATGGACAAAAGAATATTCACATAATAAGAGTCAAGCATAAACTGACAATAATCGTGCCACAATTTTTTGATAAAAGACCTTGACTCCATCCAAAGTCATGTACCACTAAATTCTCGTCTACAAGTAATTGTATATTACAAATCCCATGTTTACGTCTTACAAATATATATGATGGAAAAAAAAAAAACAATTTAGAACACAACAAGTTTCAAATGCATGTATTACTTCATTTGGTCTCACAGCGTATTTTAATAAATTGAATTAATTTTAAAATATTTGATGGTTTTGTGAATATGAAATATTTATATCTTTTCTTTTCAAATTTACTATGGTTGATTCAATTAGTGGAATATGCTCTAAAATATTATTTTACTTTCGCGGCAAATAGTGATAAGGGGTGCACCCATCTCCAACCCTAACACCAAATTTTACACAAAAATGATATAACACCAAATTTACTCCAATCATTACACCATTTTAGACAACAAAAAATAATATTTCTTCTCTCTCTTCTATATTATATTATTATCTTCTATTTAAATTTTATTTTTACTTCCTTCAAACAAATACTAGTATCTTTTTTCTTTTTTTTTTCCATATTCATTATATATAATTTATATTCACCACTTATATAATCATTTATTACAAAATTATTTTAAAGAATAAATCAACTAAAAGTGAAATCATTGATAAAAGATAATTAAATAAATATTACATTATAGTCAAATTTAATTTAAGTACCACATAAATATTTAACTTTCGCCTCTATTCTCCCATAAATGCTCGACTCATTATTTATGTTTTATTTTTAAATATTGGTTGTATTTCTTTTTATACAATTATAATAATAACAATAAAATTAACATAAATATATATACAAAAATTAATATATCAAAAAATAGAATATAAATTAAAATTATAAAGATCTTAATGTAAAAATTAATTATATACACAATATATGATAAAGTAAAAGTCCAAAAAATAAAAAGATTGAATAAAATAATAGTAAACAAAATTTGGAGTAATGAATAGTGTTGCTCCAAATTTGGAGCAACACTATTCATGCTCTATTATGGTACAAAAATTAGTGTTGCGTTGGAGCGAAAAAACACTAATCTTGCAACAAATTTGAATTAGGTACAAAAAATGGTACAGCCTTGGAGATGATCTAAAATAAAAATTCGCTATTATACAATTAAACTAAAAGCATAACTTGCATTCTTTGTCTATTTCGCTTTGAATAGTCACATCTATTTCAGTAATATATCCTTACAAATTTATCATTATCAATCTTAGTAAGCTAATACGAATGTCTTTGATGGCTTATATTCTAAATTTTTTAAGTCTAGGTAAACTGTATAACATAAAATGACAAAAAAGAAAAGGTATTTGGACAAAAAAAGACAATTCAGTTCACGGCATTTGAATTCCAACGTGTAAACATTGATTTTTAATTTCTACAATATGCCTTATTATAAGCTAGATAAGAATGTATTTTTTGAATTATTAATTTGTGAGAGAATAATAATGGATGACTAATGACTAACCTAACCTCGTGTGAAACCAAACGAAAACTTCCAAATGGAATGACAACTAAGATTTTTGAATTCTAATAAAAAGGTACAAAATATAAATATACCAACCATCTACCTGAAAGTTGATTACCCATTTGGAGCCATATTATAATATACACGGAATTACATCCTATGTCAGTTGGCCCGTTTTTAAAACACAAAATAGCTCACATTTTAGAATTTTACCCGGCATAGCCCATTTTGTAGATAATGCATAGCCCAGTTTTATTATTTAACCTAGTGACAGCCTCCTTTATCCTTCTTTGTTCTTTCTTCAACTTTTCACCAAACTCTATATCCAAATGTTTCTTACTCTTTTAACTTCAGCAGTCATTCTCTCATTCAACCTAACATGAAGGCCTTCTCCATTACTGTATCAAACATCTCCTCAAGGAGACTAAATCGCTATTTCTATTTAGAGTACTTTTTTTTTGTGCAAAGTGAATTTTTTTTAAGACAAAATGTGTTTATCCTCCATTAATATTTTTTTGTTTCTTCTCAAATTGCTGGAAAGAGGTTGAAGACTTGCAGATCTATTTTTTTTCCTTCAACTTTTAAGGTAAATAGGTCGATGATGAAGTGAGTGAAGTCATCGGAAAATGAAAAAGAGGTCTTGTGTTGTATTCAGACAATTTCAAGTTCTTCAGATGACGTTCTAGCTTTATCTTCTTTTATAAAATAATTCCATCTCCATCTTCTCTCCTCTTTAATTTTCAGATCTAACTTCCTCTGTAAAACTTTCTTTTGATATTTTAATACTGAAATAGAGGTGTAATACTGAACATAAGATGTGCTCTAATATAAATATTGTATAACCACTATTTATACACACTTATACATTATTGTATAAGTGTGTATAAATGTGTATAATTGTGTATAAATATATATAATTATATATAAATATGTATATATATTCATAACATCACTTATCTTCTTCTTCTATTTCTCTTATTCGTCTGATATACATTATTATAGATTCCATATACAAGTTTATACACAGTTATACATCATTATACAAGTATTGCATATGTATAATCCAATTAATTTTGTTTCATGTTTTCTTCCCTTTTCTGAAATAATTCATGTATAAATCTACTTTCTTTGTTGATTCTCCGTCAAATCTCGAACTTGCAGCAATTGTTTTTAAATTTTAGCATATAAGTAAAATCAGCAAAAAATTGGGGGACAACTTACAGCAGTAAAGATAAATTGGGACAGAAATATCAAAATTATATGACGGAAGAATTCAAAAATCTCATGACTTCATCTAAATCTCTAATTGTCCTGATTAAACAGTGTTGCCGAGTAAAAAAAGCTAGAAAATACTCTTTTTCAAATATTAGCCGATTATTTTTGGGCTACAAATTTGTAAAGTTATAACTGGGCTATTATGTTGCAAGTCAAATGTGTGAGTTGTATTTATGTGAAATTATCCCTCTATATATTATAATTAAATTTAAATTAACATATTTTAACAAATCCAAGAGCATTGTTCTTGCTGCTAATTCTCTCATAGTTTGTGCTGGTGGTACAAATTTACTCCTTTGGCTGCTTTCTATCTTTTTGTATATAATTTCTTTTTTCCTTTTTCGTTCGTAAGTGTAAGTCCAATTTATAAAGTATATCCCTGAGCACATGATTATATACTCTGTAATAATTTTGTATATATTATCATGTAGGTTTAAGCTATTATGACATACGTATTAGTTATTATTTTTATCAAGTTGTCAACTAAAGCTACCAATGAAAATCTACTTGTAGTAATTACTTTCTGTATGATCTGATTGTATAATTATTTAGAACCATATATAATTAATCCCATTTTAGCAGTCGAGTTCCCAAAATGTACTTTGCTTCATTTTAAGTGAAAACTCAGAAGTAGTATAACTATCCTACCACTTTCTTTTTGTTCCTCTCGTTTTTTGACTAATGTGTACTACTACCACTAATACAATGTGAAAATGAGAACATTATTTTCACCTTTTTTTCAACGTACCATCTGCCATATTCACTTAATATTATCCCACTTGGTTGATGAATTTTATTTTCCATTCTCCTTTCTATTTCCTTTCCGATGTTTGACTTGCTTTATTATGGTTTCGCTATTGACTTGCAATAATATATGTTGGGGTTGGGGTTGGGTTTTGTTGGATTTAGGAATTGCAGTTGAACTTTTGAATAAAGGTGGAGTTAGGTTTTCCATTTTGAGTTGAGAAGGAAGGCATCTGCTCCTCAATCCTATTAGTAATTTGTTTTTATCAAAGTCTCAATTCAAAATATATATTGAACAACTTTAGTTCTTGGTAAAGCCTTTCACATAGCATTTTTAGTAGTCAATGCTATCATTCCCTAATTATACATGTCCAATATAATGTACAACATTAATGGTGCATGTGGTAATTCAAATTAGAGAAACTTAAAAGAGAAAAAGATATTAGCCAATAATGTGTTTGGATTGAAAAGGAAGATTTTATGAAGTGTTTAATAGGAGTATACATTTCTCTGGTGCTATAACTCACGTGCTCTAGCCGACTCAACATATTCGCTAACAAATAGGGTACAGATCATTCCTTTAACACTTCCTACTAAAAACTGTCGACTGAGTCATGATCGTATTCATAAGATGTCATAATAACGAGTATCTCGAGCACTATTAAGGTCAAACAATTTTTTGACGAAGCATATGTTGTGACGTTTAAGGGGAAGAACCCAATGCATAATGAACAGACTAAGGTCCTCTAGCTAAGAACAGTTGGATAAAAAAAAATAATTACTATATAAATAGGAAGGTGAGAACAAGAAAGAGGAGAATCTTGAAGAGAAAGAAGAAAAGATTTTGAAAATTTGTGTAGAGTATATATGCAAAAATAATAGAACCTTGTCTAAACAAAATGTGCCAAGTGGCACTGTTCTATTAGCTTATTATAACAAACTCTGTAATAGACTAATGAAATATTTACAAGAGAATAATTCCTTTTACTATGTATCCTGTAGCATTTGATTTATCTCCAGAATGGGCCAATGAAATAACTGATTCTGTAAAGCCCATTTGATGTAGAAATGAGTCCAAAGAAATGTGGCCCATTTGAGGTTGAGACCAAATCCTAATAATTCTGGCCCAATAGCATATACACCTTTCTTTAAGACATAAACCTATAGGTGTTAAACGGGTGGGCCAGGCCGTGCAGGGCCCGTTTATTTTGAACCCATATGGTTTGAAACTGGGCCGGTTCTGGGCCTACTGTTAATGGGTTTAACGGGTTTGGTTAGTTTCGGGTAAAAATTGAACCGTACGGGTTACGGGTTGAGGGGGCCGGGCCGGGTTTAATGTATTTTTAATTTTTTTTTTGTAATTTCGTATAGCTATTGTAATTTATTTTAATACTTTGTATTAATTTAAAGAATACAAAGTAAATGAGAAAAACTTGCACGTATAAATTGCAATGCTACATTAATTTCAAATTTCAAAATTAAAGTTTCAATTTAAGACTTTAAGTGTGAATTTCAAAAGTAAAACTATTGTAAGTTTTATTAAGAATTTGTATTAATTTAAAATTTTAAATTAAAGAATGCAAGGAAGATGAGAAAAAATGCACTTATTGCAATTTGCAAGTGCTACTTTTATTTCATATTTCATAATTCAAATTTGAAACTTACAAATTGAAATGTTTACATCTTTAACAAATAACAATAAGTAAATTCAAATATTTTGCATTGCCCTGCTAAGTTCCTCATAATCAATATGAACTGAGTGGCCTTCTTCTGGAGTGTTTAATTCGGATGGGTTACCATTTGTTAATATATCTCCAAGTTTCTCGTCTTCTGGGCTATCAATATCTTCACGTCCTTGATCTCTTCTTTCCGATCTAATCAAATCTCTGAAACATACTAAAACTTTCAAAGCATTGCTTCCCAATGAGTGACGCGTATCTCCAAGTTGTTGTCTTGCTTGGCTAAATGCACTCTCGGATGCAACAGTTAAAATTGGCACATTCAGCACGTCCCGAGCCATTGGGAAAAGAACAGGAAATTGCTTTCCATTTTCATGCCACCATTCCAACGGTGAAAAATCCTTTGTGCGAGGCTCCTTCTGCTTCTGCAAGTAGAATTGAAGTTCATCAATGTTCCTGCAACTTGTTTGAGTGTTAGAAAAAGTAGAAAAAATATTAAAACTATCATCTAATCCTTCCTCTTCAGTCACAGTAGCAGAAGTGCTACACTGCACAGTAGGATTAGCATTACCTGCAGCATTATCAATTATATTTGCATAATAATTATATAATTGCTGTAAATAATCATTTAGTTTGTTCATAGAAGCATATAAATTTGGAGTTTCAGTTTCTCCAATCTCCATATAAGTATATAAATCATTCATTAATTGATGATAATCAAACATTTTAATAGAAGGATTTAAAACTGCACCAATTAAATAAATCGAAGGAATTGGATAGAAATATTTTTTGAATTTGGCTTGCATATTTTCCACAACAGCCGTATATCTTCTTTCTTCTTAAATTCAAAGAGTAGAAAAGAAATTTCCGCTATATGTACTAAACCCCTAGCAATAGTAGGGTAATAAGCTCCAGAAAACTCAACAGTAGCAGTATAAAATTTATGTAAAAATTTAACAACATCATTAATGACCTCCCAAGTACCAGTTATTAACATACGGCTTGGATCCTACAATGCGCATTAGCAACTTCAGTTATTGGGAATCTATATTTGTAGCAAACTTTTAAAAATATATATGTATAGTTCCATCTTGTAATAATTTCTTCTGGCATGAATCGGGGTTGAACGTTATACTGGACACACTTATTTTTAAATTCCTTTATTCTAGAATGTCTTTTATTTCCTTGAATGACACCAATTGCTCTTCTAACATGACTAATCTCAGTTGAAAATAAATCAAGGTCACTTTTAACAATTAAATTATAAACATGACATGCACACCTAACATGAAAAGTTTCATTAACAGGTGGTTGGAAATGCATTTTTAATATT
>JASVEL010009392.1:0-30232 GCA_032618575.1 Nicotiana noctiflora
TATTGTTATTCCCCGAGTGGAAACGGGAGAGTATCACTATGGACTTTGTTATCGGACATCCCCCGGACGGCGAGGAAGTTTGATTCGGTATGGGTGATTGTGGATAGACCGACCAAGTCAGCTCACTTCATTCCGCTTAGTACTACCTACTCATCGGAGCGGCTGGCGCCGATCTTTATTCGAGAGATTGTTCGGTTGTACGGGGTCCCGGTGTCTATCATATCCGACGGGGTACTCAGTTCACTCTCAGTTTTGGAGAGCATTTCGGCGAGAGATGGGTACGCGGTTGAGTCTGAGTACGGCATTTCACCCCCGGACGGATGGACGGTCCGAGCGCACTATTCGGATCTTGGAGGATATGTCGCGAGCTTGTGTGATTGATTTTGGTGGTTCGTGGGACGAGTTCCTACCACTTGCCGAGTTTGCCTACAACAACAGTATCAGTCGAGTATTCGGATGGCCCCGTACGAGGCATTGTACGGCAGGCGGTGTAGATCCCCCGTGGGATGGTTTCAGCCCGGCGAGGTTAGATTGATAGGGACCGAGTTAGTCCGTGATGCTCTAGATAGAGCAAAGTCGATCCGGAGAGGCTTCGTACGGCACGGTCTCAGACATAAGAGTTACGCGGACCGTAGAGTTCGGGAGTTGTCTTTCATGGTCGGTGATAGAGTATTGTTGAAGATTTCACCCATGAAGGGTGTTATGAGGTTTGGGAAGAAAGGAAAGTCGAGTCCCAGGTACATCGGTCCTTTCGAGATACTTAGGAGAGTTGGAGAGGTGGCATATGAGTTGGCCTTGCCGCCCAGCTTATCCAGCGTCCATCCAATATTCCATGTGTCTATGCTCCGGAAGTACATTGGAGATCCGTCTCATGTATTAGATTTCAGCACCATTCAGCTTGATGGTGATCTATCCCATGATGTGGAGCCTATTGCCATTTTGGGACGGCAGGTGAGAAAATTAAGGTCTAAGGAGATTGCATCAGTTAAGGTTCAGTGGAGAGGTCGACCCGTGGAGGAGGCTACTTGGGAGGTTGAGCAGGAGATGCGGAGCAGATGCCCTCAGCTATTTGAGACTTCAGGTATGTTTCTCGACCCGCTCGAGGACGAGCGTTTGCTTAAGAGGGGGAGAATGTGACGACCCGGCCCGTCGTCACGAGAATTACCACCCCGTTATGTTGTAAATACATGTTTTATGATTTTATATCGGTGTTAAAGCCTATCGGGTGAGTTAGGAGTGAATTGGATTGAAAATGAGGCATATAGCCTTTGTGAAGGAAACTTGAATAAGGAAAGTCAACCCGGAGTTGACTATTTGGTTAGAGGGCTCGGAATCGGATTCCGATGATTCGGTTAGTTCCGGAAGGTGATTTGTGACTTAGGGGAGCGATCGAAATTGAATTTGGAGGCCCGGTGTAGAAATAGGCTTGAATTGGCTAAGGTTGAATTTTGGCGAAATCCGAACGGTAGGTGAGATTTTGATCCGGGGTCGGAATGGAATTGTGACAGTTGCAGTAGCTCCGTTAGGTGATTTTGGATGTGCCTGCAAAATTTCAGGTCATTCGGACGTCGTTTAGTCGGGTTTTTGATTGATTGTGTAATTTTGAATGTTTTAAAGAATTTAGGCTTGAATCCGTGTGTAATTGGTGATTTTAATGTTTAGGATGGTGTTTTTATGATTGGAACAAGTTCATATCGTGTTTTGGAGTATGTTGGTGGTTTTCGTTGGGGTCCCGGAGGCCTCGGGGTGTTTTCGGATGGTTAATCGGAAGAAAATCATGGAAAATGCAGGTTGGGATTCTGTTTCTGTTGTTTCCGCTCCTGCGGAACTTTGGGCGCAGGAGCGAGTCCGCAGAAGCGGACGAGGGGCGCAGGGGCGCTTGGCTCCGCAGAAGCGGACTCCTTTCCGCTGAAGCGGCATCGCTGGTGCGAGCCGGTGATCGCAGAAGCGGACGAGAAGAAAATGGGAATGGTCCGCAGAAGCGGACATTTGACTGCTTTGACCGCCTGGGCGAGTCTGCAGAAGCGGATATTTCCGCAGAAGTGGAAGCTTCTTCGCAGAAGCGGGCCCGCTTTAGCGGCCCTTTGCTCGCAGAAGCGGAATTGGCCGGCTAGGCCTGGAACCGCTGAAGCGACCCTTCGGTCGCGGATACGGACGCGTAGGAGCGGAAATTCTTCCGCAGAAGCGAAAATCGCTGTAAGTTAAGTGTATCAGAAGTTAGAAAAATTTCAGAACATTTCACACATTTGGGTCTCGGCTTTAGAGGCGATTTGGGCGATTTTGAAGAGAAATCCAAGGGAAATCATCAGGTAATCAACTATGGACTTAAACTATGATTAGTATTGGTAATATTATGCAATTATATCATGAAAATGGAGGAATTTGGGATAATTTATGGAGGATTTAGCCCTAGGCTTGAACTTTAGAAAATCAAGGTTTTGAATGGGCAAATGGAGTCCGAATTTGGTAAAATTGATATGCTTAGACTCGTATCGAGATGAGGGTTCCGAATATGTGACTTTTGTAATTTTTCGACAAGCGTACCGAAAGTCGGGTTTTGACAACTTTGGGAATTTTGATGTAAATTGAGTTATATTGATTGGGTGTCGTCCCATTGGCCTAAATTGTTGTGTTTCTACTGTATTTGATCAGATTCTACGCGTGCGGAGCTTGATTCTCGTGGCAAGGGCATTGCGGAGTAGTCGTCGCGCCGAATTGAGGTGAGTAATAGATGTGGGTGATGACCAGCGGGTTCGAAACCCCGGTATACCACTTTGTGACGCTGTATAGCGGCGAGACACGCACACTCTTGAGAGTGCGGGGTCGATCATGAACTGGAGACTATATATTAGTCCGACCTGTTGATACCGTATTATTGGCTATTCTCGAGCCGTCGAACCTCCTTCTCGGATGGTTGCATATATATATATTGTGATAATGGCCACTCTTGAGCCGAGGAACCCCCTTCGTGGGCGGTTGAGTATACATGTGGGCCGTGAGCCAGTTATTGGATCCCGCGAGGATCTTTGTCATTGTCTTATCATATAGACATGCTAGTTTACTACTAGTCCGCAGCCTATTTTTGTTATTATGCTAATTCCAATCTCCGGAACTTGATATTACTGTTTTCCAACCGAAAAATGATAAAAGAGTTTTCAAAAACTACTTTTGAGCCTCGCGAGGCTCGTATCCGCATATTAGCCGACTAAGTAGTGGACTCGGCCGCGCGCCGCAGCCGAGATGTATGTCGGATCGGATCGCACGCCGCAGAATATCTCTACGAGATGTGCTTGGGCCGTAGGAGCCCCTCCGGAGTCCGAACCCCCACAGTGAGCACGGGCACCCAAAATCGGAGTCGGCCACGCGCCGTAGCGGTCATATCATGCATTGCATCGCATTTAGCTACATCTGCTAGCCTGTTATGCTATTTATTGGTATTTGTTGGTACAGGTACAATGAAGATTGATTCTATGACAGGGTAGCCGATTATAGCTTTACATAGTGCTTTATTGCGGATTTCTTATCCGTGCTCGTCTTACCCTCGTTTATTACCACCGAGTCCGGCAGATACTCATTTTACTCCCCGCACCTCGTGTGCAGCATCCGTGTACCTCTCGCAGCAGTGATCCGAGAGGCTGTGCGAGGCGACGTTCATGGACATTCGAGGTAGCCGCAGAGTCCGCAGGACCCGATATTCCTTCCTACCGTCTTTTAATTTTGTATTGACATTTCTTTCCGCACTTGGTATCTTGTAAACCTTTATACACTCATGTTCAATAGAGGCTCACGACTCTTGACCCTCGGTCTATGGGAGTTGATGTATTATGGGACTTGGTTCCCCGTTTTCATTATATGTATCACTGTTATTTCATGAATTTAATATGCCTAAATGGGTTAAAGTGAGCTTCTAGCTCCGTGGTTGATATTGATTGGTCAGGCTGGCTTAGCAATGTGCTGGGCGCCATCACGACCGGATTTGGGGTCGTCACAAAAGAATGGTGTGTAAGGGTTGTGGCGGCTAGGGAGAAAACGAGAGGAACTTAGGGTTTTGGGGGAATGAGATGGTTTTTGGGTCTTGGAAGGGGGGGTTTGGTATATTAATTGCATTGAATAATCTGGACCGTTGGATCACAAGAATCCAATGACCAAGATCAATCGCTTGAGTAAAAACAAGGCCGGGTGAGGGTGTGACAATATTGGACTGGGTTGGAACTAATTCCGTTTGGGCTTTTGGTTGGTTTGATTGAATTTGGCCCAAATTTGATTTCCTTCTCAAATTATACACTAAATTACCTAAAAACAAACCAAATTAACCCTAAATAATAATGAATCACAATTATGTTAAAATCACACGATTTGGACATTAAATGCTTAAAAAATGAAAAGAACACATGTTTTTTCATGACTTTTCATTTTCTGAAAAAAATAAACTTAATTGTAAACTTGAATTTATATACAAATGCGAGCATTTTTTTTATATTCTATTTATTTAAACAAGCAAATAGGCACAGATAAAAATGCAAATAATACAAGAAAATAACACAAAATTCACAACAATTGCAAGAAAACTAAAATTGTTTTATTTTGAATCTTTGGGAGTATTTCTCTCATAGGGCAAAAATTACGTGCTCACAACCGTAGTCTTTAATATGGCTATAGAGTTTAATATGGTCGTGGACTTCGGGTATCTCTTTTGAACTTGGTTCCCGATAACCTTTCAAACTTGTTCGAAAGGTTAGTCCCCGAGTATGATGGCCTTGGACTTTATATCGAGGGGATGCCTCTTTGAGGACTTACGAGTTCGAGTTTTTAATGACTCGGATGTGTTGACTGTCGATGACAGCCCCGAGTATTCGGGATGCATTTGCATTCTGGCTCTTGAGCAGTTTCTCGTAGAAATTTAAGTATGAAGTTCGTATAATAGTAGACTTCTTTTGATACATGAAGTGTTTTGATATAGAAAGAATGCTTCTTTGGATAATTGATACATGCGTACATGTTTTGCTGTCGGGGCTCGACTATTCTATATGGACACGGTTCATCTGACTATTTGGCCCATTACAAAGTTCTCCTATTGAGGCCCTCCTTGGCGTAAAGTATTTTCCTGGAAAATATAACCTCCGAAGGTGATGCCCCCCAGTATTCAAGGTTGATTGAAAAAAAGCCTTGGATACTGTTGAGTTCTCCTTAGGTGGCACATAGTTATTGCCCCGTTAGAAACCTCGCCAGTAAAACTCATTTCGGACAAAATCTGATCTAAGGGAAAAAGAGTGCAACACATGCTTTAAAACCTCGGGCCATCGTGTAAAAAGGTTCCTTCGATACCTTTGATTGAACATCTGTAATGGGTTAGTTTCAAATTCAAATGGACAAAAGAAGAAAGTCATACCTTAGCAATAGTATCGTTTGAGTAGTGATACGTTCCAATTGTTTGGCAATTGTTCACCTTTCATTGTGCTAAGTTTGTAAGATCTTTTACCGATAACTCTGATGACTCGATACGGTCGTTCCCAATTTGGGCCTAGTTTCCCTTCGTTTAGGTATCGTGTATTGAGGGTGACTTTCCCTAGAACTAAGTCACCGATCCCAAAGTGTCGAAGGTTGGTCCTCCTACTGTAGTATCTATCGGTTGTTTTCTTCTACGCAGCCATCCAAACAAGTGCTGCCTCTCTTTTTCATCTAATAGATCAAGGCTAGTATTCATAGCCTCGTGATTTGACTCCTCTGATGCATGTTGAAACCTGGTGTTGGGTTCTCTAACTTCGACAGGGATAAATGCCTTAGAGCCTTATACTAAAGAGAATGAAGTAGCCCTTGTGCTTGACTTCAATGTTGTTCGATATGCCCAAAAGACCTCGGGTAGAACTTCTCTCCATTTTCCCTTTGCATCATCCAACCTTTTCTTTAGGTTTTGGATGATAGGTTTGTTTGTTAACTCGGCCTTTCTATTCCCGGTCGGGTGGTATGGTGTTGACGAAATCCTTTTTATTTCTGTGCTTTGAGGAGCTCCGTCACCTTATTACCGGCGAATTGCTTTCTGTTGTCACATATAATCTTGGCAGGCATCCCGAATCGACATATGATGTGGTCCCAGATGAAGTCAATGACTTCCTTTTTTATGACCTTCCCGAAGTCCTGTGCTTCCACCCATTTCGAAAAATAATTAGTCATAAAAAAATGAATTTAGCCTTACCTGGGTCCATTGGTAGAGGGTCGGGTATGTCCATTCCCTATTTCATGGAAGGCCACGGGGATAAGACCGAGTGGAGTTATTCTCCGGGTTGATGGATCATCGATGCAAACCGTTGGCACTTATCACATTTTTTGACAAACTCCTTAGTATCATTTTCCATGTTATCCCAGTAATACCCTGCTCTAATACTTTTTGTGAATCAAATACTCGGCGCCAGAGTGATTCCCACAAGTACCTTTGTGGATTTCTCATAGAACATACTCGGTGCCCCCCGGCCTTGAACATACTGCTAATGGTCCATTGAATTTTCACATGTACAATGTTTCATCTTTATCTAATGTGAACCTAGCAGCCTCAGTTCGGAGGTCCATCGATTCTTTTTTGTCCGATGGGAGTTTTCCATTCTTTAAATAATTGATATACTTATTCCTCCATCCCAAGTCAAATTTGTAGAACTTATCTCGGCATGACCCTCTTCAACCACATACCTTGATAATTGGACGACAGTCCCTAAGATGATATCATTTTCTTCAATCGAGGATCTCAAGTTAGCAAGTGCATCGACCTCCCCATTTTATTCTTAAGGCACATGATCCATAGTCTACTCCTTAAAACGATGCAAAGTTACATGTAGCTTATCCAAGTACCGTTGCATCCTATCCTCTCGAACTTCAAAACTTTTAATTTACTTGGTTTACCACCAACAGTGAATCGCACTTGACTTCAATGATTTCTTTCCCCAAGCTCTTAGCTAGTTCGACATGCAATTATGGCCTCACACTCGGCCTCATTTTTATTCAACCTAGAAGTTTTGATAGATTGTCTAATGGTACTACCTTTAGGTGGCATTAACACAATGTGAAGCCCGGACCCTTTCACATTTGAGGAACCATCCACGAAAAGGGTCCATACCCCTGATGATGTACCCAATCATAGCAGGAGTTGTTTCTCCACTTCGGGTATGAGGGTTGGCATAAATCGGCCACGAAGTCAGCTAGGATTTGAGACTTGATGGATATTTGGGGTTGATATTCGATATCGTACCCATAAGTTCGATGGCCCATTTGGTCAACCGGCCTGATATCTCGGGATTATGCAAAATATTTCGAAAAGGATAAATGGTTAATACATATATGGGATGACACTGTATAAGGATTTAGCTTTGTAGATGCGCTTATCAATGCAAGTGTTAATTTTCTAAGTGAGGGGTCTAGTTTCAACATCTCATAGAGTTCGGCTTAAATAATAAACAGGGAATGGCATACCTTGCTCTTCTCAAACTAGTACCTCACCTACCGTTATCTCAGATACTGGCAAATATAAGTAAAGCTTTTTATCTACCTTCGGGGTGTGAAGTAAAGGCGGGCACAATAAGTACCACTTCAATTCTTCCAAGGCTTGCTGGTATTTTGGGGTCCATGCGAAATCTTTTTCTTTTTGAGAAAGGAAAGAACATATGACTTCAATTTGATGACCTCAAAAGGAACCGACCCAAGGCGACTATTCGTCCTACTAGTCTTTGCACAACCTTTACACTACCCACGATCGTCATATCCTCTACGACCTTGATATTGTCGGGGTTAATTTTGATACCCAAATTCGACACTATGAAGCCGAGAAACTTACACAAGCTGACTTTGAAGGCACAATATTTCGGGTTAAGCTTCATGTACTTTCTCAAGATTTTGAATGTTTCCTATAAATAAGTTAAATGGTCCTCTACGCGCAGGGACTTAACCAATATATCATCAATGTAAACTTCCATCTATTTACCTATTTGTTCCTTAAACATTTTGTTAACTAGGCGTTGTATATAGCTCCTACATTTTTTAGCCCGAAGGGCATTACGTTGTAACAATAAGTTCCAAATTTAGTGATAAACGAGGTCTTTTCCTGGTCTTCCAGGTTTATGTGAATTTTATTGTACCAGGAGTAGGCGTCGAGAAAAGTCAGGATCTCGTGGCCGGCCGTGGAAACGATCATACAATCGATGTTGGGCAGTAGGAAAGATTTTTTTGGGCATGCTTTGTTTAAATCCTTGTAATCTATGCACATTCTAAGTTTGTGTCCTTTTATAACAACTACGTTAGCTAACCATTCGGCGTATTTTTACTTCCTGAATAGGCCCTATTTTAAGAATTTTGGTTACCTCATCCTTTATAAATGTATGCTTCACCTCGGATTGGGGCCTCTTTTTTGCTATACCGGTTTGAACCTGGGGTTGAGGCTTAGTTGTTGTGTTGTTATTTCCGATCGAATCCCTGTCATATATAAATGGGACCAAGAAAAGCAATCCATATTATAAATAAGAAATTGAATGAGTTGTTTCCTGAGTTCGGGGGTTAATCCTATTCCTAGCATACCTTTCTCTCGGGCATGTCGATCGGTATGACCTGCTCCAGTTCCTTAACCATTGTTGGTTGCATCGGACTCTTTGGCAATGAAGAAAGTTTGTGGAGTAAGAAAATTCTCTTCTTCGTCTTCGATTACTTGTTGCTACGATTCCGTCAAGGCTGGGGGCGGTGATTGCTATCTAGCCGTATGCTTACCTTTAGCGTTCGACTTTTTCGAGGTTGAAGACTCTGGTACCGGCGTCACTTCATCGACTGCAAATATTTCCTTTGCAGCTTGTTACTCTCCGTAGACCCTTTTCACACTATCCTCCATTGGGAACTTCATCATATGATAAAGAGTTGAAGGTACCTTCCTCATGTTATGTATCCATGGTCTCCCAAGGAGTTCATTATACCTCATGTCGCTTTTGATAACATGGAATTTCGTATCTTGTATGACCCCAACTACATTTACTAGTAGGATTATCTCCCCCTTTGTTCTTTTGCTTGCCATGTTGAAGCCATTTAGGACCCGGGATGCAGGTACAATCTGATCCTGTAGGCCGAGCTACCCTACGACCCTCGATCCGATTATGTTTGCTGAGCTACATGGATCCACTAGAACACGTTTAACTTGAATTTTATTTAAAAGAATAGAAATCACCAGGGCATCATTGTGCGGCTAAGATATTCCTTCTGCTTCCTCATCATATAATGATAGGACATCCTCAGGCACATAACTTTGAGTCCGTTTTTCTCTAGTGATCAACACGTTGGTGCGTTTGAATAAAGGTCCTTGTGGGACATCGACACTACCAACGATCATGTGGATTACATGTTGTGGTTCTTTCTCTGCACTTTCTTTGCTTACATCTCTCTCCCTCATAGTACTTAGCTCGATTACTGAGAAATTCAAAGGTGACCCTCGTTGAACAACCAAGCTACCTCCTCCCTTAGCTGCATGTAGTCTTCATTTCTATGGCCATGTGTGCCATGATACATACACATCAAGTTTGGATTCCTTTGAGAAGGATCAGGTTGTATAGGCATGGGCCACCTGGTTTGATTCTTCCAATAGCTGACATGATTCGTGATGCGTCCACACTGAAATTATACTCCAACAATCGAGTTGCCTCCGCGGGGTCGATGTGTTTATCGAACCCATTCTTACTCATGAGTCCCCGAGATCTTTGAACTTGATCATTTCTCATATCATTCCGAGGAGCGTTACGACCCGAGCCTTTGCTTTTCCAATTAATATACGACTGATACCCTGATTCCCTATCTGTATCCCTCGAGGCTTGGCTGCCAATCCATTAGGACGAACTAAACCCGAAATGGCTCCCAACTAATCATCCTCAACTATGATCTTCGATTGATAATGATTATGTACGTCTGATCACGTCACAGCTAGATACTCAATCAAATTCTGCTTTAATTGTCGAGATGCAATCGAATTCCTTTCATTCAAACCCTGCATAAAAGCTTGTACTGTCCGGTCATCCGAGATCGGTGGTAATTCCATTCTCTCCATCTAAAACCTAGACATGAACTCCCTCAATATCTCATTGTTCCTATGTTTTATCTTGAAAATGTTTGAATTCTTCATCACCACCTTTACGGCCCCGGCGTGTGCTTTCACGAAGGCGTCTGCTAACATAGAAAACGAATCAATAGAGTTAGGGGCATGTTGTGATACCAAATCATGGCTCCTTTCGACAAAGTTTCCCCAAAATTTTTCAACAACACTAACTCAATCTCATCATCATTCAGGTCATTTCCTTTAATCCCGCAAGTATATGAGGTAATATGCTCATTAGGGTCAGTTGTCCCATTATATTTTGGTATATCAGGCATGCGAAACATTTTAGGAGTAGGCATCAGAGCTGTGCTCTGAGGGAATGGTTTTCGTATGAACTTTTTGGCATCTAAACCTTTCAAGACCGGAGGTGCCCCGGTATTTGGTGAACATGAGAGTTATAAGTTTCCATCTTTTTATCATTGACTTTAATCTTCTTTTCCCCGGACTCGATCCTCTTGGTGATCCCTTCGAGCATTCTCATAATGGAAAATGGCCTGATATACCCCTCTACTATTATATATTGTTGAATATCGTCCCCCATTACACTTTCCGTCCATTAAATCCCTTACCGTCCAAAAACTTTCCATATGTGCCCTTATTTTAATGGATGTGCCACATGGCACGATCTGAGAAGACTAAGAACCCACTACACTAAATAAAACTAACCCTCCCCAATTCCCCTGCACCGCCCGCCCGTTCACAAAACATAACAAATAAATAAATATACTAAATCACAGTAAAAAACATATAAACAAAAGATAAACAAGTGAGAAAAGGAACGATGAACGGGATGGGTTGCATCTAGGGTTTCCATCAGTGGCAAAGTTGTGGATCTGAGACTCAAAAAGGTGAGTTATTTCTTACAAATTTCACGATTTAGCTAAGTAAAATTGTGTTTCTGCTAATTTTGTTGAAGGATGTTCAATTTCTACACGATGTTTAGAGCTAGGGTTTTTTTTTCTTGGTAAATGTGCATATCAGAATGTTATTATACATGCTTCCTACTATATAGTTTGTCGATTTAATGTTATTTTGTCGTGCATGTACATATGTTGAGGTGGTCCTTTGTTTTCTAATTTCTGATGGTCTATTATTGCTTTGAGTTGTGTCTTTTTGCTCATGTATGGTCGAATGGGGTCCAAATATCCCTTATGCATGTGATTAAGTATATTGGAAAGTGGTAGCTATGCATTCTTTATTGTAATGTTCTGCATTGTTTACTATTTTTATCCCAATGTTATGCTTTCTTTACTGGTTTTTTCCCATTCTTTATTATTTTATTTCTTATTTCTTTATTAAGTGGGGTCCATTTTGTATAATTATTTTTACATTGTCTTATTTATACTTGTAGATGGTTCTTTTTAACCTAGTTTTCAATTATATGGGTGACTGGATTCAAGAGCCACACCTAGTCTATTCAAAAAAGTTGGTCCACATCTGGAAAGATAAGGATTCTGACATATTGTCCTTTAAAGATATGGTAGATGAATACATTCTTCTGCTAGGGTATATAAGGGTACAACAATTAATAATTGCTGGCCCATCTGGTAAGTATTATGAAGTTGAAGGAGATATAGGGATTAGAAAGTTGCTGGCCCTTGTCTATGATGAATTTAAGGTACCAAATGTCTATGATGTAGATGAGTGTGAAGAAAGTGTTTGTGTCCCAAACATTGTCAACCATAATGAGGCTTACATATCTCAAGTATTAGTTGGTACTGATGATAGCAGTAGTGAAGATGAAGATGAAGATGAAGATGAAGATCAAGCAGGTTCTGATGGCCTGGCCTGTGATTCTGAAGAGTTAGAATAATTTCAGGCTCAAAGGAATGTATATCCTAGTGAAAACCTTAATGAATACAAAGAGATTTATAAAGGCATGTCTTTCAAGGATATTGCTGAAGCTAGAAAGTTCATGAAACTTTATTCATTGGTTAATCAAAAGACATTAAAGATGCTGAAAAGTGACAAAATTAGAGTGAGGTATAAGTGTGTAGAGGGCAGCCCATTAAAATGTCTTATTTCCATTGAAAATGGGAATGTGGGGTGTAGAATGAAGACACTAAATTCAATACATGACTGTAATCCTGCTTTTGACAACAGTATGGTTGAATATAGCACTATAGCTTACTACTTCAAGAAGAAGTTGCAAGACAACCCTAAGTATAAGGTGAAAAAAATGAGGGCAGACCTGAAGAATTCATTTCAACTTAATGCTAGTATATTGAAGGTTAACAGGGCAAATAGAATGATATTGGAGAAGTTGGAAGGGAGTTTCACTGATGACTATAATAAGCTTGAAGCATATGCTAATGCTTTGAGGGACAGTAATCTTGGGAGTGATGTGGTTATTAATTTATCTAAAGAATCATTATTGCAAGGCAAAAGAAAATTCCTTAGGATGTATATTTGTTTTCATGCATTGAAGATGGGGTACAAAGAGGGCTTGACACCATTTATTGGGCTTGATGGTACATTCTTAAAGGGGAAGGCTAAAGGACAGCTACTAGTTACAGTTGGGCAAGATAACATGAATCACTTTTATCCACTTTCTTGGGCTGTAGTTGATAGGGAAACAAAAAGAAGTTGGACTTGGTTTCTGGAGCTTCTTCAGAATTCATTGGACTTGGATATGGGCAATGGAGTCACACTTACGTCGGATATGCAAAAGGTATAACTTTTCTTTATGTTTCTACTAACTTTTCTTTACTGATTCTTTACTCTTTTCTCTACTATTTCTTTTCTCTTTTTTTTTCTAAACTCTTTAATATTTTTTACTCTTTCTTTTACTGTTGATATGTACAGGGATTAATGGAGGCAATAAAGGCAGTAGTTCCTGAAGCAAAGCATAGGTTCTATGCAAGACATGTAGAGTCAAACTGGTGGAAAGAGTATAGAGGTCTTGAAATGAAGAAGTTACTTTGGTGGAGTGTTTGGGCTACTTATGAAGTAGACTTCAAGGATCAGTTGAGAAAGTTGGGACATTTGAAGGAAACAACTATTATAGACTTGTTAATGTACCCACCCCAGAGTTGGTGTAGGCCATACTTTGACATTGTCTGTTAAGATTAAGGTGTGGATAACAATTTTACAAAATATTTCAATTCTTGAATATTAGAAGCTAGATACAAACCCATTATCAAGATGTTGGAAGATATAAGATTCAAAGTAATGAATTAGTTGAGAAAACATGAAGATAAGGTGAGAACTTGGAAGACATACTACAGTCCTCAAAGCATGAAGCTTTATACTGACTATCTGAAGATAGACCAGTCCATTGAGGTTGATTTCAATGGTGATGATAGATTTGAAATAGTAGAAGGGGTTGACAAATTCAGTGTCAATTTACAGGGAAAAGGATGCACATGTAGAGGATGAGATCTTTCAGAAATCCCATGTCCTCATGCAATAAGATCACGCTTGTATTTAAAGGAAGACCCTTTGACGGAGATGCACTAGTGGTACAACAAATAAGCATTTCTACTTACTTATAAGCATAAATTACAACCTGTACCTAGTGAAAAATTCTGTAAACTAGATCCATCTCAAGCTATGGAACCTCCATAACTGGTGAAACAAGCTGGGAGGCATAAAGTCAAAAGATCTAGACAAAATGATGAGGCAATCAAGAGGCAAGGGGAGTGGAGTCGGTCTAGAAAAGGCAGAATTATGACTTGTGGCAATTGTGGAGAGACAAACCATAATGCAAGGGTATGTAAAAAGGTATAGACCCAACACTTAGCTATTATACTTAATTGATATTAACTATTTCTTTTTTATTATACTTGAAGCATATTAACTATTTCTTTTTTATATTAAATAGCCAACGAATGTGCAAAAAGTGACAAAGAAGAAGCAGCCATCAAATGAAAATGATGGGCAGACACCTAGGGCTAAGAAGCGAGCCAAAAGACAAAGAACTTTGATTAATGAATACAATGATGATGATGAGGTGTTGGCAGATATCAATTTATCAGCACGCCAAGTATCCAAAAAAGTGAAGGCATTGGCAACAGTCAGTCATTTATCTTTATGCCTACTTTAACTTTGGATGTTTTTCCTGATTTTGATGATGGACCGGAACCTCCATTAAGGCCTAGTATTATATCAGAATCACAAACTAGACTTATGGAAAGGCAGAAGGGAGTTTCGAACACTGGGACAAGGATAATCAAGTTTATAGGAGATAACACAGGTGTAAGTTAACCTGTTGATCTTCCATACTCCCCAGTAAACTTGACATGGAAGGGAAGGGCAGCAATCACTGGTAATCAGTTGGAGATGCAAACAAGACAAAGAATTGGGAAGTTGAAGACAAGAAAGAGACCTTGATAATCTAATTAGGACTTGTTTTGTATCTTGGTAGCTAAAGTGAAAATTAAACACTTGGTTTATTTTTTGTTGGCATTTAGAGTTGGATGCCTTGTTATAACTTAATTCAGTAAGTTTTTGAAGTGGCATCCACTTATCCAATATGATATAATAGGCAGAATTATGACTTGTTGAATTATGTAGTTTGGTTTATCTGAAATGAAGTTACTTCCTAATTTTTGTTGTGTTTATTGTGTTTGTTGTATAGCTGTTATCACTACAGCAGTATCATATGTTGTATGCATTGGATTTATGGCAGTCAACCTTGCATTTTACAGGAGCTTGAATGTATAGCATTTTTTGGAGCTTTATTGGTTTTGTGTCTTTGAGGTTTATGACTGAACATTGCATTTTATAGGAGATAGATTCGCAGGTTTATGATTGAACATTGCATTGGGTTTATGAAAGTTGTATTAGCATGTTCCCAAATGTATTTTGGGTTAAAATCTTTTTCCTTTTTTGGGATATGTTTATTTTCATATTACTGGAAGGAGTTAGATTCTTAAATTAATTTTGTGGATTGTGTGAAAAAACTTTACATGATTGGAGAACTCAATATGAGGTGATCATTTATGCAGTAGGTTGTTGAACTACCCATATCTTAGCTATTTTGGATTCTGTCAGTTAAATGACTTATCTATTTTGAAATTTAGAATTGCTATGAGCTTTTTCTTAACAGCTGAGATTATTGAATGTTGCCTTTTTACACTTTTCTTAGCAATTGATTAACAATGACTTAAAATGACAAAATCCAGTTGGACAAATAAATTGGTTACCAATGACTTAAACAAAGAAACATTCCAATACAAAATCCAACCATTACAATGTCATTACAATACAAAATCCAACCATTCCAACACAATAATATGACAAGTTCAACATTGCAATATTCAACCATTGATACAACATTTCCCTAAGCCATAGAAATTCAACAAAAATTCACTTTATTATATTGGAGAATGCAAATCCGACTATTAGCGAGCATAAAATTGTGGTGATCATCTTCAACTTCACCACTTTTGCTTCCAATTCTATATTTTTTTAACTTCAAAATTCTTCATAGCATCTATGAGTTCAATCTTATCAGTGAGCCAAGACTCTTTCAACCTTAAAAGCTTCCAAAGAAACATTCAATATCTTAATCTTGCAATTTGCAGCTTCTAATCTTACACTGTTAATTGCAATTAAAGCAGCATCAGGATACTTCATCATGCCATTCCCAAAACCCACATCCTTCATTCTACACAAACCGCAATAAAAAATATTCAAAGATTGACCACTATAAAAGTTGGGAATTATAACAGGAATCGAAATAGAGAAATAAAAACTACCTCAGGTTTAGGACATTTGTAAAATCTTCTACGAGGGTTTAAGAGAGTTTTTGAAGTAAAGTGATTAGCAACTTCCCCACATCGGCAGATTCTCTTCGACGAACAACTATTTTCCGACATTGTACAGTAGTTTCCGACCAGCTGAATACTTAGCAATGGGAGCGACGAAGAAGCCCTAGAATTTTGATGTTTTGATTGTGTTTTTACAATGGGTTTTTGAATTATGGGTTTATCAGAATGGGGACGATGAAGAAGCCCTACAATTTTGGTGTTTTGTTTGTGCTTTCACGATTGTTTTTTTATTTATGTTTTGTGAACGGGCGGACGGGGCAGGGAAATTGGGGCGGGTTAGTTTTATTTAGTGTAGTGGGTTCTTAGTCTCCTCAGATCGTGCCACATGAAACAACAGTTAAAATAAGGGCACATATGGAACTTTGTTGGACGGTAAGGGCTTTAATAGATGAAAATTATAACGGGGGACGATATTGAACAATATATAATAGTAGAGGAATATATCAGGCCCTTTTCCGTTCTCATAATGGTGGATTTCAGTTCCCGAGCCATTTTCGCTTGACCTTTCTGGCGCTGGTTCAGCACATCGAGTGTTTTCTGGTTCGGTTATACTCGGAGTTTTATTTTGACTTTGAAGTTGAGTGTTGCCAATCTGCCAAACTTGCAGCATCTCGAATATCACTTGGAGGCTGACTCCCCCATCTCTTATACCTTGTGTTCCTCGGCCCCAAGATCGGGCTTCCCTGCGTACACTTCCTTTGGGATCTGCGCCTAAATCAGCATTCAAAGCAATATGTATACTAACATCAACTAGTTCCACATTTGGCACTTCCCCAGGGTTTATCGGTGGTACACTGACCCCTACATTGCTGTTTTCTCCATGAGACCTTCATTGTCGTGAACATGTATGTTTTGCGAGTTTGACATGTTTAATCCTGGGAACAAAAATCTTGACAAGAACAAGTGTGAAAATAATGTGTGTTATCAGTATTAGTATTGAAATAATCACTATTATCTCTAGCCCCGCGGTGGGCACCTAACTATTTACCTCAAAATACGAGTAACAACTAACTTTGATTTGTGGTTTTAAAGATATGTAATTTTGTTCAATACCAACTAATAATCAAGAAGTATAACGTATAAATAAAAGAAATGAGTAAATCAAACCAGTGTTACTAGGCAGTATCGACCTCGAGCCCAGTGACCTCGAGATGGATTAAGAATAAAAAAGCAAAAACAAAACTAGAGAACAAATCTGATGAACAATGAGCAAGAAAGTAAGAGAGTATATTCTTTGCCAATGAATAGATGATCTTTAGAAATGATTGGGGTCCCCGTTTATATTATAGGAGAACCCTAAATAAGGTATATTTCTATTTACAATAAAAAAATCTTATTGGGACAATTGTCTAACCTCCTAGTACAGGTTCGTACAAATCTCGGGATTTAGGCTATGATTTTGGGAACGTAGCAAGAATCTCGCTCATTTTGTTATAAATCCATAACAGCATCATCCCGAGGCCTGATCATATGGAGCCCCGACGTTCCTCGAACAGTTAATTCTTCGAGCCTTGTACTCTGTCGCCGAACTTGAGCCTGGTTCATCGAGCTCGAACCCGATCTATCCTGAATTCAGGCTTAAGGCGATCCCTCGAGCTAAGAAATTGGGTATATCTAAATTTGATTTCGATCTTATAAAAATTCCATGCAAGTTTTGTTGAACAAGTTATAAAAAAGGGGGACCAAAATTTACCAGTTATGAAAGAATACTACTCAGATTGTAATAAATGTGAAAAATAGAAATGAATATACTACAGTTGTACGCACTATAGCGCTCTAATTAGCGCATTCAGTATCTAATAACTTTAATATCCGAATGTACCTTTTTGATAATTCCATGTAAGTTCTCTTGAACAAGTTATTACAGTATAAAAAATGGTTTAGTACTAAATATAGAATGAAAAATTTGCCATGTTATAAAAAAATCTCTCTCACATTTTAATATAAATTAAAAAAAATAGAAATAATACACTAATCCACACAAGGGATCTTAGCACATTCGGACATTCAGTATCTAATAACCTTCAATACAATAAAATTAAAGTAGGATCTGATTAATATTGATAGATTTCCAATAGTATTATCTGAGTGATTAGCTTTAATTTTCAGTAGGTAAAAACTCCACCAACCTATAGTACAAAGCTTGACTCAAAATGATTAAACAATACATCTTCGTACAATATGGTAAGTCCCGGTTTAATTCCAGATTACAACAAACACAGATTATTTCTCAGCAACTCTCCAAAGAGTAGTTATTGCTAAAAAAAATCATTCAAAACAAAATTTGAACCATTATTATTGCTCATTGGCTCAGCTGCTGGTTCATGATTGATCAACTCTTTGGCACCTTCAGTCTCAGTTACTTTAGATGTAAAAGGTGCAGAAGCAGTTGCAGTTGTGATAGCCAAGATAGTAAGATGAACGTTGGTAGTTTGATTGAACAAGTGTGGCACAAGTTCAATCTTGTGAATTTCCTTGATTCTTCCATCCCTTATTTCCAACATCACTGTAATTGCAACACAATCACATAAGGGGAATTTATATATGAAGAATTAATGTTGAGTGTTGTACGTACCTGGATAAGAGAACCACCAAAGAATGAGCAAAGAGAGAAAGATAGCAAGAGGAATGAGATGAATCCATTCTCCAGAAAACCAGCTGTTGCGAGAGGCAGAATTAGGACTGTTGTAGAGTGGAAGAATATCAGTGGCAACCTCCATTATTTTCCTTGTTCTCTGCATTGCAAATTTGCAATGAGAGAGAGAGAGAGAGAGAGAGAGAGAGAGAGAGAGAGAGAGAGAGAGAGAGAGAGAGAGAGAGAGAGAGATTTTTGGGTTAATTTGTTGAGGAGAAAACGAATGAGAAACTTGATTGAGTATTTGTTAGCAGCAGTTGGTTAAGTTTGTTGGTTAAGGCGGGAACATAAATAAAGTATTTGTTAGTACGTTTTAATATTGGACAGGAAAAAAAAATAGGGCTGTGAGTTTTGAAATCTTGAGCAGTTACAAAATATTAAACTGAGTTTTTTAAATTTAATTGTTTCATATTGTTCTTTTTATAAATAAAATTTAATTGGTTCATATTATTACTATCCCCAGCATAATAGGGGAAAAAATAAAATTAACAATATCACAACAAAAAGATTACTCCAGACTCTCCACATAATTTACTATATTGATTGGATTCTAGTTTTTGTTTTTTGCATTGCATGAATTTATGTATTATATATGTAGAATATAATCTGACATAAGAATTTAAATAAAATGACAAAAATAACCATGTATAGCAATAATCCCTTTTTTTTTTTTTACTTTTAAAAGTAGGTTGGGTGAAATGTAAGATTCGAAAAACACATGCTTGCACCTTATCTCGTTCTCTTTTACTACGCAGCAGCAACAACAACAACCCAGTATATTCCCACAAGGTGGAGTTTGGGGAGGGTAATATGTAGATAGGCCTTACCTCTACCCGAGAGGGCAGAGAGGCTGTTTCCAATCAACCATCGGCGCAGGAAAAAGAAAGGCAACAAAAACAAAAATAAAAACAAAAACAAAAACCGCATTAGTTACACCAGCATATATCGCATAAAAATTATCTAAATTACTACGCACTAGTAGCTAAATAATTGATAAATGATTAGATACTAAAACCTGCCTAAACAGGAACTATTTTACCGAAAAAAGCACGTTTTACCTTAAAAAATAAAAATAATAAAGATGGAAATCCTTTGAAGCAACAAAATAAGATTGACCATAAGTCAAACTGATTCATTAACTAAGTTAAATTTAAACAATTGGATGCTTACTTAATGAAGCATCTACTATTTTTCCTAACATTTATCTTTGCTACATTTTTCAATCATATAATATATAGCGGGGTTACATTTACACCAGAGAAACAAGACAAATGCCAAAGGAGAACACTTTGGTTAGATTTTGAACTGCACCTGTTATCATTTGACACAAAAATTGATAACAAGGCATGTTGGTGTATGTAGTAGCCAATTTTTAGTCTTCTAAGCTATCTTCTGTCATTGTCCATCGACATTAACAGCTTCGTCTATTGATCTTGATCTTTGAGAATTTTTACGCGACCCTTGGACAGGAGGCTGTGTTTCGGGGTCATACTTTTGGGAGGCAAGGTAGTTGAGAGCAGTCACTATATCGGCTATGAGTGGCCGCATATTAGGTTGCTCCTGGACACACATTGCAGCAATTGCAAGTGCTTGGTATAAACCCCTCACTGGATAATGACCTTCTAGTACTGGGTCTGCCATCTGGTGGAATTTCTTCCGATCTTTGAACAGTGGTCGCGCCTGCACAACAAGACTTAATCATAAAACAAAACAGATGTAGGCTTTCCAAAATTGAAAGCCACAGCAAATCAATCAATTCTGCTATCGCGAATACGTAAAGTTTGTCTCAGCAAATAATTGTTAGCTGTTTTCACAAAGTGCTATTGCACGAGAATTATATATGGAACTAACCATAATAGCTGAAGTTTCTTAACACAATGAAAAGACAAGTTTCTTAACAAGTTAAGGTGTGGTGCTCAGCTTAGTTTGCTTTATTCACGGTGATTTTCAGAGTATAATTTTGTACTGAGAACCTAAGTTGCTTGGACACGGGTGCGGATCTAGAGGTCGGATCCTTTGAGATGTAAATGCTAAGATTCGGGGATACGGATCCTAGTAGTATACGGGTGATGGGATACGACTATAATCAATTCAAATAAAATAAAAATATAAAATATCTCTAAATTTGTAAGAAATTTAGTGGAATACTTACATATAGCTTGTAAAGTGTGGATTTCTTTTTCTCAAGTTGTAAATAAGTAAAGGATTGATGTCGTAGATAAGTTATGTTATTTTCTTCAAATTTATCCTAGTTTTGGTTCTGATTTCGAGAATAAAATTATATTTTGTATCGAATTTTTCTGTCCAGTGTGGTCAAAGTACCCAAAAGTGTTAGACCAAATCCGGTACGGATCCCATACCCACACCCATACTAGTGTCGTGTCGACACGAGTGCGGCACCTAAACTGAAGTGTCGGAGCAACTTAGATGACAACATCTTTACTTACCTAAAAGTAATTCAAATGGTAGTTATGTTAAGCTTAGGATCACTAATAAAAGTATGAGCTAACACGGCACAGTCCAAGGACTTCATCTGATGTATCAGGCACAGCTGCTTAATAGATGCTTCAAGGATACAGAGGCAAGAATACCAGCCATATATACCCGATTACCATCCCCCAAAAGCTAATGGTGATGCGTAGCAGATATTTCTATATTATACTTCTTACATTTTTACTTGAGGAATCTGTTGTTATAACGAAATGTTCCAAGCCATTTATCAAGATTCTGAACTAAAACTATAAACAACTCTGATGTTCACATGGCAAAAATGCAATAACAATCTGAATAGACCAATACAAGATCCTTAAGCGAGGTCCACGTATGGCCAGGGGGAGAAGAAAAGGGAAGGGGGAAAGAAATGGAAAAAATGTTGGTAGAATTAGCTCTTAATAAAAGTAGCCCCATTCCTTAGTTTCCCGCGGGCTGTCTGGACAGCGCAGCCAGCAGGATATCAGAATCTAAGGGCACCACCCAAATGTATATGACTACTCCCATCATCCATCCCTTTCAATATAACCAAAAATGAAAAAGATGACTCAGTAAGTGAGCTTCAACTCTTTCAAGCAGGAAGCAGTAAACTTATAGGCATTCAAAGAGGTTTAAAAAGGTTTCGGGTATTGCCTTGTATTTTAGGTCTGTCAAATAATACAATATCAGAGCCAACTCTAGCAAGCTCATCCTCACATTTATATTGAGAGTTAGATTACACATGCGGGAGGCTAAAAATTTACATAGTTCAGTATAAAAAGACATTAGAAGGAGTTTATACATGTCTTCATATTTTGGGTTTGAAGCTCAACTTCTGTTGCATAAACCATAGACAAGCTAACAAGAAACAGGAGTCGACAAACCATGTATTATAACAGCAAAAATTAACATATGGCAAGACTAAGAGATCTTACCCAAGCAACTAGGTTTTGCTCTGCAGCAGCTTTTGTATTGTCGATAGCTTTCCTGCCCGTGATGATCTCCAGAAGAACAACTCCAAAGCTATAGATATCTGATTTGAAGGTCAGTTGGCCAGTCATAGCATAATCCGGTGCACAGTATCCATATGTGCCCATCACTCTGGTAGAGACATGGGTCTTGTCTCCAAGGGGGCCCACTTTAGCCAATCCAAAATCAGATAACTTTGGGTGGTATCCCTCCCCAAGCAGAATATTTGAGCCTTTCAAGTCACGATAAATAACAGGCGGTTTCATTTTGTCGTGCAAATATTCCAGTCCCCTTGCAGCACCTGCAGCTATCCTCATTCTCGTGTTCCAATCAAGCCGTTTTTTATCTGGCCAAGGGTCTGCAAACATACGTTGTTCTATCAAGGCTAAGGAAATTAAAATACGATTGAAGAACACAAATCCAATGGTGTATGGCATACCATGTAAATGGTCTTCTAATGAACCAAGAGCCATGTACTCATAGACCAGCACCCTCTGATCTCCCTCGACACAATAACCGATTAATTTGACAAGATTAGGGTGGTCAGCCATACTTAACGTGAGTACTTCCACAATGAATTCCCTATTCCCCTGACATCCATCGGGATTGAGCTTTTTGATGGCTACAACCTGCATTAAACAAAATATATCAGGCTATCAGTAAATAAAACCAATTAACCTTCTGCTCAACCAACATTTAGTCTTGCGTGGGCTGCAAACTTTGATTAGTCTTACAATAATAAAGTCGAGCTGACCTGACCAGTATCTGCCAAACGACCTTTGTATACTTTTCCAAAGCCTCCTTCACCCAAGAAGTAGGCTGCTTTGAAATTTTCTGTTGCAGCTACCAGCTCATCAAATTTAAAAGCCCGCGCCTTATTCACTCCATTAATTTTAATACCATCATTTTCCCCTTCTCCCGAAATGCTGCTACAATCTCCATCTGTCCTAGTTGTAGATTGGTTTGCATCGTTAGCCTCTTCCTTCTTCACCACTTTATGTTCATTTGACTTTACTATATCTAAGCCACCAAAAAAGAACACAAATAGGCACAAAAAACTATGAGCCCCATTTGAAGTAGAAAAAGACATGAACAAGCACACGTATAAGTAAAAGCCAAAATATACATGATTCATAACCTACAAAATAGTATACACATGATAACTCCAATGATTACATAATCTAAAAGGAAAGAAAGAGTTTTGAGCACAAAAGACAAAATTTAGAAAGAGATATTTAAATTATATTATATATTATACTTTTGTGCCTTGAACGGAGGGTCTACCGGAACATTCTCCACCTTCCACTTTCGAGCATCATACTAGATTAATTATTATACTAGGTTGTTATTGTTATATTATAAATATGTGGTACCTCAACAATCAGCAGCAAAACCAACCAAAAAAACAATAAATAAATTAACAAATAGGAAAAAACAAAAAAGTCAAAAGGTCCAAAAGCTGAGGTCTACAATTGCTGGTACACTACAGACTTCCTAGAAAAACACCCTGATTCAGAAAAAATTAGACTGTCAAATAAAAACAGCACCGACACATGACCCATCAACAATTCAACTTTCTTTCTAAAAAATCAATAATTTCAACACACCCTTTAACATGCATAGCAAGAAATAAAGATCAAGAAAATAAAAATCAAATCTATAGATACATGCAATGATAAAAAATAAAAATAAAAACAATCTTTAGGCCAAAAAATTTCAATCTTTGATCCCCCACATTGAATTTTCCAAAGAACACAAATCAAATTACTCATCAAGAAAATGACTAAATCTAAACATAGGTACAATAGCAGAAAACCTGTACTGGGCTGTGATTGATCATCCTTTTTGTATTGATTATTGGGTGGTGGAATTCTCTTTCTTTCTTTTTTCTTGATTGATGATGATGAATCACCAGAACAAGGGAAACAGCCCATGGCGTTCCACTTTCCAAAAATACCCAACAAACTATAAACACTTTCCCTATATATAAAATCTCTCTATAAATATATTGGGTATAGTGAGAATTTTCTATATGTATGTAAGCTATTTTCTCTCTTGTTCAGAGCCCCAAAAACAAAAGAGTTACAGAAACTTTAGGCAGAGTTTTGGCTTTTTGGTGAGAGAGAAAAAGAAAGAAAGAGGAAATAGAGAGAAGGAGCTATACTTACTTTAATGTATGTTTTTCTCTTCTTCTTTTTTCCTTAAAGTATGTTTTTTTTAAGGGGGTTATGGTGCTAATCAAGTGCAAAATTTACTAATTGGGTTATCCAATCAACAGCTTCCACCTGTCATATTAGGGACCTTCTGGTCAGTTCGTATTTTTGTGTCCCATTGTGTTCTTGTGTTTACTCTTTCTTTTACTTTTTTTCTTCGTTTGCTCTTACTTTTACTAGAAGTAACATTAACTCAAATAATCCAAATTTATACGTATTTGATACATTACAAAAAAGAAAAGAAATTGGCTCGTGAATAAAGCAATGCATAAGAAATTAATAATTATTTTATTTTTTGATGCATTTATTTATTTATTCTGCAAAAGTTTTGTCATTACATTAAAAAAGTAATATATAATGAATAGTATAAACATTTTACAATTTTAACTTTTTTTTTGTGACATCACTAGTTTGCATATCTCTAGACTATTTTATCGGGTATATGTTATCTCCCACGAACATAGCTATTGAACAAGCTTACGCGTATTGAAACATATCAATGGATGTATTTTGCCCCGATCTTCAAGACTTTTACCTGTTTCATCAATTGTCAAGTCACACTTTAAGTGCAATTTAATTTAATTTATAAAATAAATAAAGTAAAAAATAATACATAGAAAACTTAATGTTCTTTTAATCTTATAGGTATTATATCATTGTAAAGCTCCGATTGTGATAATATTAAATTACAGTATAAAAAGTCATTAAAAGAAGGGACTTTATTTTCATATTTGAACTACGTAAAAGAAGAGTAGTAATGACTAACAATATCCCACTATAATCTAGGTTATCACCACCAAAAGTCATAGCGGGATGAATTAGATGGCGTCATTCTTAATCAAAAATATTAGATTTAAGTCTTAAAAATGGAAAAATCATGTCAGATAATGCGTTTCTTTTTAACGAGTCTTGAGCGATATAAATTCAAATTAGTTGAAGTTCCAAGCAGATACAAGTTATCAGGTTCGCAACCAAAAACTATTATGTTAGGGAATACTTCCTTCTTTAATGAATTTTAAAAGATATGGATTCTAACTTTAGCTTATCGAAAATACTCTCCCTTACCTCCAAAAGGTAGGGATAAGATTTGCGTCTACACTATCATTTTCAGACTTTTGTCACGACCCAAACTCGGTCGTGATGGCGCCCAACCTAAAGCTAGGCAAGCCAGACAAACAACCGTTTCATATTTAACAACAAGTCCCAAAAAGACAAATTCAAGGAGAAAATGAGACTTTAAAAAAAAATCCAATAATAATAGTAGAATAAAAATACTGAGAAGTGTGAACACCGAAAATAATACTCCCAAAAGATCTGGGGTCACGAGTCTAGAGCATATAAGCAAAACTGAATAATAATAGGAATAGCTGAACAAAATACTCAAGTGTGAAAGTATATATATAATAAACTGAAATAAAGAGTGAAGCTAGGTCCTGCGAACACCAGCAGCTACCTCATCAACTCGAATAACTCTATAAGAAACTGGATTGCTCGTCTAGACCTCCGGCGCACCTGATTCTACACATAAAGGTGCAGGGAGTAGGGGTGAGTACTAAGTACTCAGTGAGTAAAAAGCATATAAAATAGCTTAAAGCAAGAAATCCACAAAATACTACAGTGCAAAGCTAAAACTAACAGTCCGATACCTGCCACGAACTAACAACAACAGCAAACCACAGATAACACAAGTAATTAACAAAGTAAGAATGCAATGCAATGCACATGATCGCTATGGCGCGTAGTCCGATCAGTTTAACGTTGACGGCGCTCACTGGGGGTGTGTACAGACTCCGGAGGGGCTCCTTCAGCCCAAGCGCAATATATTCATATCATTCACTGCGGCATGCAGCCCGATCCATACTCAATCATAATATTCAATGCGGCGTGCAGCCCGATCCATACTCAGTCCACAATATGCATATGATTCACATAATAGTTTCAATTTATTTTTCTCAATTTCCAATTCATTAAAAAGAATATACTTTAGTTATTTACTTCAGCAAAAGTGACTTAGCATTTCATAATAGTAATTTCAACCTAGGACTGAGATCAATGATTTTACAAATCATGTTATCACATAGATATTTATCCCCTAAGGATACTATAGGTCGGCACAAGGCCCCAAATATGGCATAAAGCCCATATATACATTCAACACCGAGTGCATTTCAATCGCCAGTATAGTATTATTCTTGTTCGGGATGGATCAAGTCACAATCCTCAGTTATAACCAATCTCGCACCTGCCATGGGATGTGAGTCATACCCTAAATAGCGTCACAATGTGATAAGTCGAGGTTTCAAACCCTCAAGCTATCATATATACCAACTACTCACCTCTCACCGGCCGTGGACTCGTACACAATGCCTTTTCCTTTCGTATTGACCTCCTCCTGCATTGAATCTAGTCAAAACCACAGCAAATACATAAATATGGGTCAAAGAAATATAACCCAATCAAAAATACTTGAAAAGTACAATAATTCACGAAGTTGGTAAAACCCGAGCCCCGGGCTCACTTCTCGAAAAATTCTAAGAATCATACCGACGGGTTCCTCGTCTCTCCACGAGTCCGTACATATAAAGTTTATCAAAATCAGAGTCTGTTTGACCCCCCAAATTCTAACTTTACACTTTCTTAGGTTTCAAGCTCTAACCTCCATTTTTACCCTTTAAATTCTTGGTTTTTCAGTGTTTAATCTATGTTTTTACAACATAACAATATAATCCAAGTCTAAGAACTCTTACCTGATGAAATCCCACGAATTCTCTCTTAAAAATCGCCTCAGAAGCTTCTTCCCGTTCCAAAATTGAAAGAAAACTCGACCTGCTCATTATAGGTATATTGTTCACGCGTTTTACTACTCCCAATGGCTTCCTTGTGAAATTTTAATAAATTTAGGCTTTTGAATAACTCAATTTGACCTTATAATAAAGGAGATATGTAGGTTTTAAGATTTACAAATAGTGCAGGTTTTTCATACACCGTCAGGGGCAGTTTCGTCATTAACCTAAAAATCTGGGCAACCTTAGTTAAATGGCCATAAAATCCTCATACGAAATCTAAATTTGATGATTCTTTTTTCTACGGGTCCGTAATTACGATACGGATCTAATGCATCATTCAAAATAGTGATCGGAGCTCATTTGTTCAATATGGTACCCCTTTATGGCCAAATATACGACGTTGAAACATCAATTAAGAGGGTGATCACAACCCGAAATACACCCGAGGCTCCCAGGACCTCAACCAAAGGCACCAACATATCCCAAAATATCATCCAAACTTGTTCCAATCATCAAGACACACCTAGCTACACTGAAATCATCAATTCACATTGGATTGAGGCCTAAGTTCTTTAAAAACTTCCGAAACACGCATTATCAAAAACCCAACCAAACGGCGTCCAAATGACCTGAGACATTGCACACACATAACAAATAACATATCAAAGCTACAGAACTCTCGAAATTCCATTCTGGCACTCGGATCAAAATCTCACCTATCAACCAAAATTCGCCAAAATTCAACCTAAGCTAATTCAAGCCTAATTCTACACCGGACCTCCAAGTTCAATTCCGATTGCGCTCCTACGTCACAAATCATCCCCCGAAACTAGCCAAATCATCAGAAATCCAATCCGAGCCCTCTAAATCATAAGTCAATATTTGGTTGACTTTTCCAAATTAACCTTCTCATAAAGAGACTAATTGTCTCATTTCTAACCGAACTCCATCGAATTACTTCAAGTTCTCCAAACACATATAATGAAACATATAGAAGCATAAAACGGTAAAAACGGGGCGGTAACTCCCATACCGACGGGTCGGGTCGTTACATCCTCCCCAACTTCAACAAACGCTCGTCCTCAAGCACATCGAGAGTTGTTCTAGATGCCATCCAGTAGCTGAATGATCTTACCAATCCTATAATCGGGGTGATACCTCGTCACCCTATCTCGCATAGACCCTATACACAATACAACCGAACTTTCACAGTCCATTTAATCCATAACCAAACCATAGAACTACACTGCACTTTCCAAAATCATACACCAGATCAGAAATTCACGTTCGTACTCAAAGTAAGCCCGAACCAGCTGTAATAACCCATCCTTGCACCCTCAGGTGAAAACATATTATATACCGCCTAAACCAAACACTTGGAATCATAACTTCTGTTCATCGTAGTTGTCCTCAGTAATAAATTACCAGCACAGAACCTCTTATTAGCTAGAACCTTATTCCAACACTTTCATATACTGCCAACGATGTATGAAACACGCTATAAATCATAATCATCTCTTAGATCAACCATTCATGAAACCACTTCCCTTGACTGATATCGCAACACATTTCCGGGTCAAACCTCGATATTATCTTCCTAACAAGTTGAGCTCAAATCTGTCCGTATTCATTAATGAACCCGACGGTCACCTCGAATTCCAACACCATTCTGGTGATATGATACCTCAATACAAGTCTAAACCATAACTTGCATAATACACGCACCAGTAAGAAATGATCTGAACACACTAAAATCATGTCAAATGACTCAATCGAAAGAGTTGTACCCCAAGCTCATCAATGCCATTACAATACAAGGCTGAGACCTTGTCTCACATCATAGAAATAGAATGCCTAAATCTACTACGAAGGTCCTAACTCCCGTAGCCTCGCTACAATGCGCGATCCTATCCCAACACTGTTACACCTGAAGCACCTCAAGCTGCTATGCTCAAAATCAACAACCATGCAAATTTAATGTCTGAAACTAATGCAATTCATTACATCCATGGTGAAATAGAGAACACACAACACACAACCCGATAGACCATAACCAATGCTCCATACACCGAGCAACACTCAATTATTCTTCCTGCTCGACTTTCTTTATGAATTCTCAATGGAACTGCACCACATGTGCCCATAACTAACAAATCACAATGTCTCACAACATCGAAAAACAACTCATATCTTTCCTCAGATCGCTAACAAGCTCGATAACGATAGACTCAACCTATTCCTTCACAGTACAGCTCAGGGTCAACCAAGATAACTCAAGCTAAATGCGTATCCATATTGGCCTGCCAACAAACTCAGTACCAAGAAGCCTGAAAATGTTTCTTCCACTTCTATAACTCCTGCTGAAGGCACCAAATAAATATCGAGATCCACAATCTCACCCGGTTATATGCCCGACCACACGAAATGCATCCGAAAAGTCCTTCAATAATGGAATGGGATCAATGATAGCAACCTCTGCACTGACATTTATGACAAATGCCTAATTAAGAAAGTACTCATTCTCAGTTGTACGCTGGTTCTTTGAATATAAATTATTCTGCTAAAACATATTCTGACGCACTTCAACACTTAACCCGTGGCATTTCTGGTGTATCCCTTAAGGCAATAGTTCAAAATCACCCAACTCTACGACAACCAGTCTGAATTCCAACATCACATCCAAAATATAACACACCAGTGAATAAAAATCCACCACTACAACATAGCATGTGCATCAGAACTCCCTATAACACACGAATCGTCATACCTGATCCCAGATTCTACTATGCGAATACATACACCCATCAAGTATCCATTCATTCAACGAGAGATATTCAAAAATTTCCCTAATCATCTGAAACTCTCTTATCTGATCAGTTAGAAGGAATCACTATACATCCTATGCTCCGCATGACATACATATGCCTTGTGCAAATTCTTACAACACTGACACAACAGATAAGAACTGTATACATTCTTAGCCACCGTCGAGACAACAATTCATTAGTTTTATACTCTTGGCAAGAACTATCACCTTATTCTGAACCAAACAATGGTCTTAGCTTTTACTTTACTTCATATACTCAGATTACACTAATCTCGAATTCAATTATCTCGTCTCACCCAGTACGAACTGCTCAGGCAATAAGTCACTCCACACATAATTAAATGCCGCATATGATGCCCCAATGTTCCAATAGGCTACCAATTCGAATGCAGTAGTAAAGAAAATGAGCTCTAGAGGGAATTATCAAATCCTACGCACTAACACAGACTTT